>CAKAOH010037813.1:19494-62490 GCA_916701665.1 Sebastiscus tertius | reverse complement strand
AAAACTATTTGTATTGATGATTTAGTAATCAAATTACTCAAAGAATTGTTTCAGCCCTAGTTTCAACAGAGTGATGGTAGTTTCTGAAATGATTTATTCAGAGGATAAAGCCAGCTGTCACCTAAAGTACAGAGATCTTTAAGATTATAGAATGAATTATCTACATCCTGGTCAAAGAGGAAACACGTATCTGAAACAAGACAGAACAAGCTGATTAACACGATAATGCCGATATAATCTTGTGAGGAAGATGTTTTTCCTTCAGTTGCACTCGAGATACTCCTTCAGATTGGCTAGCTGTTTTCAGTCTGAAGGAGACACATGAGCTGTCTCCCCACCAGCTCTTCTTTTGTACAAACATGAAGTTTGATGACATCTTTCTTGAAATCTGCAGTCTTGCAGAACTGTTTTTGAACCCTTCCATTTTTACAGCTGTATTTTTTTTTTTTAAATTTTGCCTATTGTATGTTGGCAGCTCACTGGCTTCTCTTCAGCGTATGCTCTGATGTTAGATATGCTGGTACATGGTTTGCATTTGGTTACGGGGGCTAAGGTGAGTTGGCTGGCTTTCCAGTTGTCATCTGCTGTGCCGCAGTTAAAGTGAACCTGCAGTGAATCAAGTCTGAAAAATTACTTCTCACTCAGTAGGAGATAGTTGGGTGTATTCAAAGGACCTTGTCACTTCCAATATGCTTTCAATGAATCTCAGCCGTTGCCGATCCAAGGCTTCAACCTACTCCGCTGGAAAACCAATGTCTACAGCTCTATTCTGTTACTGGGTGCAGGGAGATTGTTCCTTCAGAGCCTATTTCAGCTTCAGGAATGAACAGGGTGTAGATATGTACATATATGATAGCTGGTAGAGGCGTATTTTGTGTCTATATGGCATGCATGTATTCTTTGTGTCAGAGAAAGAAAAAAAACAGAAAGGAGGGAATGATAGTGTCGAGTGTGTGGATGTGCATGACAGGATGCAGCCTAGAAACTCAAAACCCAGCTTTAAATCTGCGTTACGCACCTCACCAGCATGTTTACAACACTTGAATCTGTACAGAATCTGCACCTAACAGCAGTGAAGCAATAAACCAGAGCCACATCAAAACAGATGCAGTTAGGTAGGGAGCTGAAACAATTAGTCCATCACTTTGTTGATGGACTAATACATAATCAATAATCAGCTATTTTGATAATCTATCAATTGTTTATGTCAATTTGATGGCTCCAGCTCAGCCACTTTTTCAAAGTCTTAAAAGACCAGTGTGTAACAATTAGGGGGATCCATGGTAGAAATGGAATATAATATTAATAAGTGTGTTTTCTTGTGTATAATCACCTGAAATTAAGAATCGTTACTAAGAGAGGATCACACTGTAAAGGACAGAGGGTGTCGTATCCTATACAGATTGTAAAGCCCCCTGAGGCAAATTTGGCAAATAAAATAAAATTGACTTGACTTGAATCGTTGTGTTTTCGTTAACTTAGAATGAGCCGTTTATGTCAACATAGGGAGCAGGTCCTCTCCATGGAGTCCGCCATGTTGCACCGACATGTTTCTACAGTAGCCCAGAACCGACAAACCAAACACTGTTAACTTTTCCTTCCTGGGCCGGAGTCGATAACGTTACTCACTCCCGTCACCGCTGCTCTCTCTCTCTTGCTTCACCACTCACTTCCCACGTACACACACTCTAAGCACTCTACTCTCACAACAAATGGCTCTAGAGAGGGCCATTCACATTTTCACATTGGCCACCGTAGCAATCAAACACGCTTGGCACACGAGAGAAGTTGTAATCTGCAACCTAACCGCTAGATACTGACAGATCCTAAACACTGTTCCTTTAAAATGCAGTCATTTAAAATATATATATATATATTTTTGGACTATCTTGATTAAAAAAAAAGCTATTTGAAGACATCACAGTGGGCTCTGGGAAATTATTTAATACAAATTTTCAGTTTTGTAGACCAAACAACTTCTTGATTAATCGAAAAATGCAATTGAAATGCAATTGAAAAATAATTGTTAGTTGTAGCCCTAGTGAGGTAGGCTACATCTGCCATCAGAGAGATGAAAATAAGGATGAATAAGGATTCATGTTGTCAATGTATTGAAGCTCTGACTCTATATGTGATCAGGAAGTGTAAAATATTTATATCCCTTCATGGGCTTGTGTGATAGGTCAGTCATTCTGTAAATGTACATCATCTTCTGCCGTGCTAATGGCAGCTGAGAATCAGAAGTCAGTGTGCATATTGCAGTGATTTCTTAAGGTGGGTATTTTTCTTTTTGCCGACTTTGGATATAAGAGCTGCTCTCCATCTGTAATAGCATAATTACATTTTCAAACTCATTTCTTAGACCATACCCCCATTGGTTTGTTGTACTTTTCTAGCCTACAAGGCACAGACTTAGACAAGCTTAAGAGACTCTGAGACCCACATATGAATTCCATTATAATATATGTAATTGATTTTGCCTGTAGTAAGCAGAAATACCTGGGTAAGAGGTCCATTTGGCACAAAGAGATATCAGCGTTATCTGTAGCTTATTCAGTCTTTTTGAACTTCCCTTTAAATCCTTAATGTTTCTGATGATTTGTCAGGCTTTGAAGAAGTAATGTGGCAGCAGTGGTGAAACATTTTCTAGAAAATAAGAATTTCTGAGAAAAGTACCAACACAGAACAGCAAGTGATCTACTAGTGCCAATGCCAGCAGCGCAGTCTTGTGTTCCTGGAGCCATAAGACAGTCAGTACTTTTTCAATTTGATTTAAAATCAGTTTGACGTACAATCAGCCGCAAAAAGAGGAAACGTAACAGTCAAATAATGCCACTCTGTTGTGATAGCGTCTGAGTGTGTCTGCCGACAAGTTTGATAGGTGAGTCTGAAGCGTGTGGATCTGACTCTCTCAGCCCTGTCAACCTTGAGAGTCCAAAGAAACCTTTTGAATTCAAAATGGTAGACGTAGGAAGACTATATAAGAGAAAGAAATTAGTTGGGGAGCAGAACAGTCTCTTCATTCCACATAACGCTGCACTAAAAAGGTTAAGCAAAAAAAAAAAAAGAGGTATTGAAAAAACTCATACCAATAAAAATCCCTTTGCTTTTTTTTCTGTTTTCTCTGTGCACTGTCTCACTACTCTTCTCTTTTTCATCTTTCAGGAATTCACTCTGAAGCCTGTGGACCTAAGCAGGCCTGAGGGCTCTGACATATACCAAATCCCTGCCCAGGGGAACAGGCGAGATTAAAAACTTCTGATTGAGGTGGAGAGGAAAGAAACACAGAGAGAGAGAGGGGGAGAGACGGAGAGAAAAAAGCTTATCGTTCACCTTTGTTCTTCCTAATGCCCCAAGTGAAGGATCTCCATAGGCAAGTCTGTGAATAACAACAGACACCGGAGCAGCTGCCCACCACCGTGGTCAGATGATGGAGTGAGGGAGCGAAAGAGGAGAAGAGAGCAGGATTACATCCTGTGAAATAGCCAAGCTCATATTCTACATTAATTGAATGCCTGGGAGAAAGGAGAGACATGAGAGGAAGCCTTTTCTGTGCCAACTGCTTCAAGAGGTATTGCAATTAACCCTTTAGCCATCATAAAATAATACCTGGCGTCTGTTGTTTTCTGATTGCTGGGATTGGTTGCACCATGTGGATGTGTTCTCGGGCCGCGGTCATGTTTAAGCCCCCGCCGTGGAGACCGGATCGGACCAGCCGGATTCTGCCATCGCTGCTGCTTCTGCTTCTTCTCTACAGCTCCCTCAAGGCCGCTCAGGCTGCCAAACCCAAAGGGCCGGGACAAACACATTTGAACTCCATCCGCATCGACGGCGATATCTCCTTAGGTGGGCTCTTCCCAGTACACGCCAGGGGCCACGATGGCAAGCCATGTGGGGAGCTGAAGAAGGAGAAGGGTATACACCGACTGGAGGCCATGCTCTTTGCCCTTGACCGCATCAATAATGACAATAACTTGCTGCCTAACATCACATTGGGGGCGCGTATCCTGGACACCTGTTCCAGGGACACTCACGCCTTGGAGCAGTCGCTCACCTTCGTGCAGGCTCTGATCGAGAAGGACGGGACAGATGTCAAATGTCTGGGCGGAGGAGCGCCGATCATCACCAAACCTGAGAGGGTGGTGGGCGTCATCGGAGCCTCCTCTAGCTCCGTCTCCATCATGGTGGCCAACATACTGCGCCTGTTTAAGGTAAGATACAGTTATTTTGTTCATGTAGGTTTGATTGTCCACTTTTTAGTATGTATGAAATGCACAGAACAAAGAAGAAGAGCTGTGTCTGCTGCTGTGAATACTGTATAACACTTGACCCTGTGATTTGTGATGTTTTTCCTTTATTGATCCTCTCATATATTTGTTTGAATAATCATAACACTGGCTGAAAAAACAACGGGAGCTGCCGAACAGTGTGAGAGAACGATATGTGTTGGAGATGTGCTGCCACACAACGGACACTTTAGAGAGAAGATAAGATTGGTAAATCTCATCACTCTGACTGTTGCCCTGCAGGAGTTGGTTGCTAAGCAGTGAGAGGTATTGCCTGTCACAATACAGAAGTGATTAATAGGATACAAATTTATTTCATTTTTACCCCTTAGCCTGTCTTCCAGTCGGTTTGTTGTATACATCTGCTTACACTGTGGAAAAAAAAATGTTCATGTACATTCGAACATTTGATGAATTATTTAACACACATTTTATTTTCCATCCAGCCAGCCATGGCAAGCGTAATAGCTCTTTCTGCTTTACGGAAGGTTTGATTGCTATTTGCTGCTCGACTCACTGCAAAATAATACACCTTTTGTTGAATTTTAAAAGAATTCCTTTTTATGAAGTACTGTCATGTGTTTGAAAATGTTTCATGGCCAATTACACATTTTAGCACAGATATTACTCAAATCACTTTCATTTGGACCGGCGAGGTAGTGGCTTATTTAAATTTTGTGGTAATTAAAATGAGGGATTCTTCCCCAGATAAGTTTCAGGCGTCAAAACCAGCTTCAAAATGTATTTCAGATCCTGTGTGTTCTGCTTTCACTTAAAAAGCTGATTATAATCCTGACTCCAAAATTTACCTTCACCTTGATCTCACATGAAAATTCATGCCTGATCCCAAAAATATTCCCTCGTCTTGCTTAGAAGTATTGGGAGATCAGCTGGTGGCTCAGTGACAAAACTATCCCCGCTGCTGATTCAGTGACTTGCTTAAGGACACCTCAGCAGGCCAGGTGTTTACTGACACCAAATTGTTGATGATTCGGATTGTTAATAGAGGATCTGCAGATTTGCACCTCCACCGGCTAAGCATATTTTTTTACCAGACAAAATAATAAATGGCCTTTTTGTGTCACATATTCACCTCAGTAACATAACATTAGTTCTTCATGGTTTTCTCCTGCAACTTGATTGGATGCTGTCGGATTGGTTCAAACAAAGTGGATCAAGAGAATTAAGTGTAAGATAATCAAATGCAAGTCCCAATAATATTCACCAAAAATATCGAGCCCAGAGTACAACAAAACAGACCACTTTTCAGGGATTCAGCAATAAACAACAACAAAAGATAGAAATTAAGTTTGTTCAGTTCATTTTTTTTCCCCCACGAGTAAATCCTCTTCCCAAACAAATCAATAAAGGATCTAAAGTAAAACAACATCTCCAAGAGTGTGGGAGATGCTGGGTTTATTTACTTAGCTGGTAAAAGCTGGACCAACTTAATGGTCAGCCCACCATAAGTGAGTGTGGGCCGTTGTTGTTGCTGACTTCGGGGCTAACCTCCTTCCCTTTGCTCAGCAGGCGGCCAGTAAGAAACTGGAACTTGTCTTGGGTCTTGAGGAGTTGTAGCATTTATTCACCGACAAGCAGCCTGAACTGTACACTCACTAACATTAAGCACATGGTGCATGTGTGTGTGTATGTATTTGTCAAACTCCGATACCGAGAGCAGAGGACAGAAGCAGCGCACCCGTAAATTAAACCAAAACGCGGTAGAGACTCTTAGTGTAACCAAGCATAGTATTTTATAACATGACTAACATGATGTTGGAACAAAATGCTTACATGTGGTGAAGAGCCTTCCGAGATTGACTCGCCAAACGGAAAATCTACCCGCAATTGGGTGCTTGGCGGTTGTTAATTTCGGACCCTGGCCCTGTTTTTTCATCCCTGTTTCTGCTCGCCCCTGGGAAGCTCTCAGCTCATGGTGCTGAATGCTAGACTAATCTTGAACCAGACCAGACTCTGGCACTGCTTCCACTACTGCCTTCCAGTGCCATCAACACTATGCCAATGCCATGCTGGAGAGATGCTCTGCAGTGTGACTGGATATTCTCACTGAGCTATGATTAGGACACACACTTTTTATTTAATTGACTGTGGGAATCTGGTGTTTTCACATCAATGATGATAGTCATGTTAGATGTGAGTATAGTGAGTCATGAGGTAAAACACGAGACTTCACATGTAGGCTGTTCAGGGCTAGGGTGACTCATCAACGTAATCAATATTATCAATTAACAGAAATATGTTGTTCTTAGGGCTTTCAAAATGAACGCAACAATACGATTACGCAAATTCGTTTTTACGCCACTAATTTCTTTAACACTTGAGATTTTTAGGTTGTAGTGGGCTCAGTTTTAAAGTTAGAGTGAAGATACTGGTATCACATGAAACTAGAAAAACTAAGGAATCAATTTATATCAACTGTACTAGATTGTCACGAAGGAGGCTAAATAACGGGTGTAATCTATGGGTACCCACGAGTCTCCCACATGTGTAATCACATGCCGTTTGGGGTAAGTCATAGTCAAGTCAGCACACTGAGACACTGACAGCTGTTGTTGCCTGTAGAGCTTGAGTTTGCCATGTTATGATTTAGGTATATTTTTTATGCTAAATACAGTACCTGTGAGGGTTTCTGGACAATATTTGTCATTGTTTTGTGTTGTTAATTGATTTCCAATAATAAATATATACATACTTTTGCATAAAGCAGCATATTTGTCCACTCCCATGATGATAAGAGTATTAAATACTTGACAAATCTCCCTTTAAGGTACATTTTGAACAGATTAATCGCAATTAATTATGGACAATCATTGATTAATTGCGATTCAATATTTCAATTGATTGACAGCCCTAGTTGTTTTGCATGGAGTGCATTGGAGGCTGTTAATTTTGTGTGGGATGGCTGGTAGATAACAAAAAGTAGGAACCGCCTCACGAAATAAAATCGGTATCAATCAGCCCAAATTGGTGAGTCGATTTGGAAAATTCTGATTTGGGTACAACCCCGGATTTTGGTGAGGTGAATACGAGGCTTTTATTTAGTCTTTTAATGCTTTTTTTTGTGTATTAGTTAATCCAATACTCCACAGCAACAGCCTGCAGTATATGTATGATTTGATAAGCTCCCTGATTCCAGAGTGTTACAAACCACATGGGATGTATCCTGCTTGTCGAGGCCCCCAGCGTTAACCGGAGTGAACAGAGTGTGACAGAACAAAGTTTTATGCATCTTTTATATGTACTAATGTATTATTCTTTTCTTTAGCTTATTTATGCCCCTATGCATGGGTGTTCTTTATATGTACCTGTCGAGCGTTCAAAGCCCTGCACATGAACTCTATATTTCTTTCTGTCTCTCACACATAAAATATGCGTATATGCGCGCTCGCACAGGTAGGAGCCAGTACACAGTAATGAGCCTCTCCAGCAGCGTGTTCTTGATCCCTCTCTCACATGGAAGCCTTAAATCCTTCGTCATTAGCACAGTGCTCTTTCCCTCTTCATTAATGCACGTAAGCGGCGTCCTTGCATATTTAATTTAGAATTCTCTGATCTCCTTTCTCTTTATCCTCAATGTATATATTAACATTTCCCTCTCCTGACTTTCTACATTCAGACAGCTGGAGGTTAAGAAAGAAGCTTCAGTAAGACGGCAGGTTGAGTAGATCAACACGGGAGATTTAACCAGTTCATCCTCAGTTACAATCTCTTGGGTTTCTGAGCTGCTGTATTGGAAATCAAACACTTTCCAAGGTAGTCGCCAATCAATCAGCATCCGCTCTAATTGAATAATGGTCATTACAACAATCAAAAAAGAGAAAAAGCTCCTCACGTGATGTAAAGCGATCTGGTCAGTTATATAGATTAAACAGTAAACCTTTAATGGAGAGTGGTGTGTGGTCACTTAGGTGGGGGTCTTGAGTTATGGCTTCCCAGGGATCCACAGGTCAGCCAGATGCCAGCCGGTTCTTCTGGACCTCATGGACCTGCTGATGGCTCGAGGAGGTAACGCAACTTAACTTTACGACCGTCTCATAACTCGCCCTGCGCCAGCAAGACATCATTTGCTGCATCATCTAACATGCAGAGAGAAGAGGGACAACCACGTCTAGTAGCACTGCGGCTAGACATAAATGTTTGCTTTAAATGGAGGCAATGCATGCACTCGAGTACAAACTCAGCATACTGATGAAGACGGGCAGACTCTTAGACATGTACACATGCGCATTACTGTATGCTTGCACAAGCACACACGCACTTACAATGTACAAAACTGCACCGCTTAAACACACATGCCATGTATATAAACATCTCACACACAGGAACACAAGCACATTTGCACGCAAACCACTTCAAACCAAGCAGCAGCAGCAGCCACCCTGGTGTAGTTAGCAGGTTTACAGAAAAGTGTTTCCTCAGCACTCAGCTGCATACAGATGTGGTCCAGAGCAGCTTGATGAATATTTTACTCCAACCTTATGTAACGGTAACACAGGGACCATGAGCTGCAGCTCAAGAACATTTCAGTGTAGTTCGTCAAGAAGTGGAAGCCCCTGTGACAAGCAGTTTGGGAAAAGATAATTCATGATCACAGACAAGATATGTCAGATGATTACATTATTCATTTGCGCAGCAGTTGCGTTCATAAAGTTGACACGCATCACCCGCAACACATTGTACTACCAGGTCTGTCCCTCTTGACTAGTATATCAGATGGAGATCCTGACGGGGATTTCCTTTTCAACTCAACTGTAGCAAAAGTTTAGCTCTTATTCTGTGAAATGAAAGTATTCTTTTTTATAAATTTAATTTGTTTCATTCTGTAGTGGATATGAGCAGCACAATAGAGATGCAGTGACCCAGGAATAAGAAGCTCACAGTGTTCTGGCCTCTAATGCTCACTGGAAATCATTTTGGTGGGTCCTTGTTCTGACATTACAGTTTACTGCTGGCCGGACAAAGCATCTCACATGCACTGAAGTGGCTAGTTTCAGTAGTAAAGGGGGCCACAGAAGAGTAAAAAAATGATCCATTTAGAGGAAGAAAAGTAGAAGAAAAATATTTTTCATGCAAGAGCACACAGGCGTTCAGCATCCCACTCATTCTGACATTTTCCCTCACCCTTAGTTCGTGCTCTTGATTTTAAGTTTCACATCGGAGACACAGAAGCTGACCCACTGAGTTATTGTTTATGCGCCTTCACATTGTGTAGGAACCTTATCAACTGTCGTGCAATGACAAATCATCTATCTGCCTCAGAAAGTCTAAAAACAAAACATTAAAACCTACATGATAATTTTTTTTTTTTCCCACATTTGAACCAGACCCGTGATGTTAATACGCTGCTCTCGCATGGCATTGCTGTAATTAGTGTTAGGAGGTGAAATTGGTCTCAACCCTCATGGGTTAGTTAAGTGCTTCAATCTGTCAACAAAAAAGTAAAGCAAATAATATTTAGTGCTGGATAAAAAACATATTATGAATAGTTGATTAGAGATTGCCCTGAGCTGCCATCTCTGAGCCTTATTTTCTCACGGGTTCATGTGAGGTTTTGTACACGATAACAATGCTGGTAAAAGCATGTAAATAATGAACCACATCATTGAATAATACATTTTTAAGGCAGATTACCAATTATGAATATACTGGCTGTTATTCCAAATACTATGATCTAAAACAATGAACCAAGACATCTCAGATTTAAGTAGGGTTTCTTGCTGTAATCTTTGGCTTTGCTTGATGGATGTAAAGAAGGGAAACAACTTTTGGGTATAAATAAGACACTCTAGTTCAAACGTCCTTTTAAAATCATTCATGAAATCATCGTGCTCTTTTCTGAGCAAGTGTATGCTTAAAAAAATCACTTATAGTAAAGCTACAATTACATGGCAGCTTGTAAAGTAAAAGCCATCAGTGTCAATCTCAGTCATAGTGCATCCAAAAAGCGGAAACCCGGCCACACAGCAGCATACTGTGAGGAGGATGACAGATATCATTAGCAGTTGACAGTTTCTTTCATGATTCCTTGAATGAGCGAGCCGATCCATTCCGCAGCTGTTTTGTGGTCAAAGCTCCACCACATCCCTCTTTCCCAGAGGTGCTCACCATCTGCTTTGTTGCAATCTCTTTTAGCGAGTTAATGATTATTTCCCCCCAGTTGATCCTCTGCTACTGTTAACATTTTAGCTTCAGACCTGTTAAAATCAGTCAATGTGATGTGAGTATGACCGGTCAATGAACCGCAAAAACCTTACACATTTGATCTTTTTTCTCTTTAGCAACAGCTGATTTCAGGTCTAGAAAAGAAAGAAACGCTTTCTATTCATTTTTTAAAGTATATCTTAATGAACATTATGTTCACCATCAATGAGCCTGGGCCAAAGTTGTCGCTATTGGCTAACCCCCATCTGTTTAATCAGCAGGTGGTAAGCAAGACAAAAAGAACTTGGCTTGTGTCTCGAGGAGTTGCAGCATTTATTCACCGACACAAAGCCTAAGCCCACATTGCACTGCTGCGTTCACCGCTATAACGTTACTGCTGACTTCATACTCCCCGTCACACGCTCGCTCCCTCTCTCTCTCGACCTCACACAGGCTACCTGGCTTACAATGCGCTGGCTGGGGGAATCCCATCTTGTCTCGTCTCCCAGAAAAAACACATGAACTTTCTAGTAAACAAACACAAAGTGTGCCGTGCACCACTTCCCCCCACCTCTACTGAAATGTGATCGTCCTTCAGCATGTAAATTGCGCACAGCCTGTCAGAGACTATAGTGGCTAGTGGTTAGTCCCATAAGCAAACATAATATTATGTTCTTGTCATATTGCTTATTGCTAAAGCAATATGAGCTAGATTTAGTGTTGTGACGCCGTCAGCACAGGTTGCTGATAGGGCTGCATGATTATGGCCAAAATGATAATCGCGATTATTTTGATCAATATTGAGATCACGATTATTTTATTACAATTATTCATTGATTTTAGGGAGCAAATAATAATATTTATTTAATAATTGCACTTTTCCATTTAAATCAACAAAGCACAGCTTTTGCTTCCATGTTGTACAAAATTCCTGCTAATCTTTGCATCAAAATAAGACTTAAAATAAGGTTATTCTTCACCTGAATTCAGTGTAATTTTGTTTTGCCCGTCTGCTCTCTGTTATTACTCTTCTACTCTGGAGTTTCTCACAGGCTGCCGCTGTAGGGTGCGTGCACAGCCACATGACAGCTTCCCAAAAGTGAAGCCAAGACCGGACTGGTAAAACCGAAAATCAACCCAACTCTAGGGAGAACCCTCTCCTCCTTGTCAGCTTTTCAAAACATCTTATTTGAGTAACATTTTATCTCCTAGCCGCTGGGCTTGTACTCATTTGGAATGAAGCAATAACCTGAGCAGAGCCTCTATAGAAAATTTAATCAAATCTACTAATTTATATGCATGCTTTTCATTTTAATTTAGAATTTGGACTCAGACAGAATTAGATCAGAGGTAAAAGAATTAAATCCACTTGAAGAGTAGGGCATTAATCTTCAGAATAGTGCTTTTTCTGTCCATGTTTTTCTGTACGTATAAAAAGAATTTAAAGATTGACAGTCCCTGAAATCGAGCATGAGTGATTTTATTTTACATGGCACTTATTCATTTTCTTTACGCTGTGTTTCATCACTGCTTGGTTGAAAACTAGTTGCCCTGTTTATTACATTTCATCATTGTGGTTGCCCACACTTCTAGTGACTCTGGATCAACCTTATAAATAGCATAGGCGATAATATGGCTTCTTTTATGGTAGTCAATCATTTGAAATCTGTTACATTTCTCTTCATTTTAACCTTGTTGTGGCACTCGTATGGTGAATTTCTTGAAACAAGGAAAAAACGGGTTCATATCATGAAATTTCATGCTTCATCTCACCTTGTTCTGATGGTTTTTATTCCCCTATAAACCTTCCAGTGACACAGTAGAATGACGGCCCTGTGTCACAATTGATTTAGCAGCTCATTTGGGGGAATGACAGCTATATCAAGATAAAGTAGTATCAGCCCATCGAGGCATCTCACTTCAACAAAACCCACTCGTTCACTGAGCCAGTGACAATACGGCTGTTCACATGGACCGCTTCACTATGAAGCCATTAAAGGCTGTTTTCTTCCTCGAAGTACACATACTTTAATATCATGCAAGAAGACGGCATATATAGACGTGAGTCAGAATTGTTAGTGCAATTTGCCATGTACTATGAGGTTCAGTGACAAAGATGTATAATATACAGATGCAGATTCGAGTCACACTGTGAACGAAAGAGCAATTATTGTTAGATTTACTTACAGGTTTCAGTATAAGCACAATGCGTTCTTTATTAGACAGAAAGCTGGGCTGTATCAGTACTGCTTCAAAAAGGGAAGCTGCAGCACAAATGGAGAGATAGTATAGGACATTGTTACTTTGTAATTTTGAAATGAGAGCCATTTTGACCAGAGTACTGTAAGTCATTGTGGGAGCTGCAGATAATATACCCTGCTCAGTTCAGGGAGGTGATATTTTTCCATTTTCTGTATTTTCCTATGCCATGGTTTTGTTTTTCAAAAGACCCTCTGCCCTCTCTGTCCTCCAACTACTCCATTAACAAAATGCTGACTGTCTGATTATGCAGCTATTAAGCCCACACTTTGTTTCTCCCCTCTTTGATATTTAAAATACAGTAATAGTATTGATCTGGTTTTTGATTTTGATCAGTCAAAAATGATTACACTTGGTTACCAGTTGTTCTTTGACTACCAGAGGGGCTTCAGCATGATCCATGTCATTTCATTCTGCTCATGCACACACTGCCTGCAACTACAGTGCAAGGCTCTGTCTGTCTCAACACATGAGAGGGGCATTTTGTGGAAATGTTTTTTTCCCTGATTTGGCCAAATCTGAAATCAGACCCCCCAAAATTGTCAGCTTTTCACAGAATGGCTCTGATTTGATGGATATGCTGCAGAGCCATTTTCTGCAGGTCTTGTGGACCTGTGAAGGTGTGGGGCCGTTCTGATACAGTGTGTGGCTCTTGATTCATCAGAATCAGAAATTCATGTTCATGCTTTCAGGCTGCAGTAGGAAGAAATGGAGCAAATATGATTAAAAAAAGTTATTTTAATAAAACGTCTCACTATATTGCTGGCTGTATAAGACAGGTAATCTGAAAAAAATCATGCGCCTCTGAGTCCTCCGGTGTCCTCCGGTGCACCTAATGGCATCTGTAAGATTTCACAGACAGGAGGAAGACAACCAATCAGAGCCGAGCTGGATCATGCTGTCTCTGAGCAGCTGTCAATCACTCACAAACTCCGATCAAACGGTCAAACTAGGCAGCGATGATCAAATATGAATCAATATTCTTTTACTGTCATGCTTATTTCTCACCACAAATGTTTTCAGAAACATCTTGTAGTGTACTGTTTAGCTGTAAAATGAGAACGTTTGTGACCCGGCAGCCAAGTTGAGATCTGTTAAAGAAATACCAAGCACCGCCCACCAGCGGTGCTTGGAGAGAAGCGGCCAATAGGAACGCTTCTCTCTGAAATGACCTGTGATTGGCCAAAGTCTCCCATCACGGGCTAGATTTTCTAAAACCTGAAAACAGAGCCATGAGGAGGTGTAGAAGTCTAGTTTTCTCTCAGAACACTTGAATTACAATGTGCTGAAAGGTTATAATGGGATTTTTGCCCAATGATGCCAAAAATATACTACCTACTGCCACTTTAAGTCCATGGTTTCCAATCTTTTTGCCCCCTTAAATCGAAGCAATGTCTTCTTGTGACCCTTTGTCAACAGTTGCATATGTCTACTTAAACCCGGAAACCCATAAGACACAAAATAAAGATTAGAGGAAAGTCTAGAAAAGATTAACAGTATTTGTGTAGTAGTAGTTTTCCTCTCATTTTACAACCCTTCAGAATGATCTCACTACTACATGAGGGGGTCTCAAACCCCACATTGAAAATCTCTGTTTCAGGTTATATCTCTCTCCTGAATTGCGTCGTTCAGGTTAATTTAGATTGCCAGTGTAAACAACAGTCTGCCATGGAAACCTTAACTCATGTTTTGGCTTTACTAAATAAAGCTCAGCAAATATTTGCATAGTTTATAGTTGGAATGTCAACAGGACAAAAACTTGTTTGCATCTTTCATAATAAGGAGGCATCCTTTGGCAGCTAAAGGTCCATAGATTTAGCTAAATAAACATCCTAAATAAACCTTACAACTACTTTTCCTTTGGGAAGATAAACATATTTTATTGTTGTGCTTTACTATAAGTCTTTTAAATTGAAAAGTGGGGGAAATATAGTATATTTATATATTTTTGAGGCTGATACAGATATTTATATTTGTGAGTTTTTAAAATCATATTTATATTAGAAACTGGATGTCTTACATTTGTTTCATGAGTGGGGCATGCCATCCTAAAAACTCTTTCCGATTAATTTTTTTATGTTAAAAAATAACTTGCCAGCCATTCTGCTTTGATTTAATGAATGAACTGATGAAATACAATCCAAGTTCTATTTTAGCACTCAGTAAACTAGCCCAGTATCTTTATTATGGCTTGATTTTCCACTTGCTTTATTTTGCTGCTGGATGAGTAAGTGTTGATTCATGGTGACTCATTTGTCTGACAACACACAAGGCCCCAAGATAGACACTTTATAATAACAACTGTAAGAACATATGACAGATATGTCTCTGAGGTATCACAAAGTTAAAAGACTAGACGTGATTTACATTATTTTTTATCATTTTTTAAAATCAGGAACCTGATTACACTTCTTGTGATCCTTTGTGAGAGGTGTTTTCTTTCTCTTCAGTCTGTTTGTTTTGCTCGATTTAAAGAGACATATTCCTGGTGGCAAGTTTTGGTCTCCTCTTTGGGATTTCTGTGTGCTGCATGTTGTGTGTTCCTTTATAATTATATTGTTTTACTCTATAATTATATTTTTCCTTAGTCGTGATCTCATCTCCCCCAAAATTTAAGTGACTGATTCTCCATGCAAATCAGACATAACAACATTTCTGTATCTTCAATAGTTGACAAACGTCCATCCAGAATCCAAATCCAGACCTTCTACCATCTGTCAGCTTCCTTCACATGCCAGACACTCTCGTGTTTGTCTGTGTGTGTGTGTGTGTGTGTGTGTGGGTGGTTGGGTTTGAACACATATGTGCACGTGTGTCTTACAGGCTGTGTATTTACATATTTAACTGTGTATATCTGTTTAATAATATGAACATTCCTCTGCTTCAATGGACACATTTATGTTAAAACAAACTGTGAAAACTGCCTGTATTCCCTCGTGGCTCAACTTGCTGTCAACACAAAGCATATTTTTTCTGCACAGAATCCATCAATGTTGATTTTTTTTTTAGGAAAAGTGACAGCTCTATTGGTGTGTATTGGTAAACCATCGAATAGGATGGCAGAAGTGAGTTTGAATTAATGAGAACTAACGTATATTGTTACTCATACGTAATCAATGTAGGCTAATCCTAATCTATAATGTAGAATTGACGGTTCATCAGCTGCCTCACTAGAGTAACAGGCTAACAAGTTAGCCTGGTTCAAGACCTCTCAATCACTGCTCATCAGACTCCTAACAGCGGGCTTCACTTTTGTTGTTGTGGTAATGTTACCGCAGGCAGAAATCCACAATTTTTCCATCTATGGTGTTGAATTCAAAATGTTCAACTCATTACTTCTCAGATGGTTTGGTGTCATGATTATCTGTTTGCGTTACAAAGAGAAGAACATAGGGCTATGTATATATATATATATATATATATATGAACACTTACATGGGCTATTTAGGGATTTATACATTATTATAACACAATATATATATAATACAAGTATGTTATAATAATGTATAAATCCCCAAATAGCACAAGGAAGAAGGAACAATCCCACAACATTAATCATTATCATATTCAACATTAATTATTATCAGTTATTCTCAGATGGATACGGCTGTTTGTTATGTGTAGAGGTGTGTATGTATACAGTTGTGCGCCAGCAGCTCTGTCCCGGCGCTTCAAATATCTTTGAATATTTCTCACTGAAGCTTCGAAGTCCAAAAAATGGTATTTGGTACAGCCCTAGAATAACAATTGTTCAGTTTACTTAAAGGTCAACAGGGCTTGCAGTAGATGAAGGGTGACTGAGAATTTCATGATCACCCCTGCTCTATATAATATTCAACTCAATATACATTGCATATTAAGATATTTTTTTTTCCACATTACAATGGTTACTTGATTTTTTAAATGAATGTGAATGTTGATAATAGCTAGTGGTTTACTTGCATCAGGAGAGTCACAAGTTTTAGTTTGCATCTATTTGTAATCCATCACCTAAATAACTCGATGATGATGCACAGAAATGATGACCACATTTGCATTTAAAAAAAATATTTCTACTAGCAAAAACTATTAAATAAAATGCAGACGTCAAGATAAATTATTCTGTCACCCCTGATGAGGATACCAAATGTCCAGAGCAGATTTCAGACAATTTTGAATCACTTAATGATCAACTTTCTGATGTTGGAAATCTGGTTTGATAAATTACTTAAAATGCTGAAAGCACACATCAAAAAGAACTGGACCAATTACAATCCAGCTGATCCTGCACAGCAGCTAGCAGTATGACTGACACACACACGGCTGCACTGCATGTTGCCCGGAGGGGAACACTATCTTTAGAAAACAAAGCTCATGTATATTTATACCATAGGTTAAGTTATTTCATAAACGCAAAGTTCACATGAAGCCTCGGAACTACCCGACAAGTCAAGTATATAACTGAATACATCAATAAATAATAGTATAGGTTAAATAATTCAAATATATGAAATATTAAGCTTTATATTTTTCCTTCGAGTAGTCTGATAGCCTTTTGCTACATACTTCTACTTTACATTTGAGACTTTTATTGTATGGGAAAAATAAGGGGATTCAAGACTGTTCCAGCACCATTCATAGCAGCGACAGTTTTGGAGTTGTCTTATAAATGTAACGGACTAAACATGAGATTTATTTTCACTCTAAAATAACAGGCTGTGTGCAAAGGCTTTTAGTCTAGTAGTTTTCAAATATCAGTCCTCTGGTCTTTTCTGTGCCGTATGTTCACCTCATGCTGGTGTGACCTTCCTCCCACTGTCCAAAGACATGTAATTCAGGTCAGTTTGGAGACTCTAAATAGCCTATAGGTGTGAGTGTGTGTCAGTTTTATGTGTTAGTCCAGTTCTTCTGCCTTATGCTTGATGCCCACTCCTTCCTCCGAGAAGGGGAACACATTTTTTTCTAAGCAATGTTAGAAAAGTTGTTGTGGGAAATGAGGTAGAAGTTGACAAAGCAGGCTGCGGGAAGTAGGCTCATCATACATAAACGTAAATTACAATATTTATAGGCCAAAACATAAAGTTCATTGTTAAAGTGCCACCATCTGGCCAAATTGCACCACATTCGGCCAGTGTGAAGTATTAACTGTTCTCGAGATATCTGAATGACACAGACAGATAAACAGTCTCGCCACAAAAAGGGTTTGAAATTAACTTTTTTCACTACCTGCCACTGTGGTAAATTTACTTTTGTTTGACACTCAGAAATCTTATCTGCCACTTTTGAAATCTATGCGCTAAATGAGAGAATAACATTTTAGATCTGATGTCATTCAATGTTCGATATATTTTACACAAAAAAACATTATATTCGTGGTAAATTCCAGTGTTCGAATTACACAGCAGCTTCAGGGGGAGCCCAGTTTTTCAGTTACAGTGGGAGGTTACTGTACACAGTACTGTACTGTACTTTGTTATTGTCATCTATAAAAGTTATTTGCATAAAGACACAATTCAAATGATTAGGAAGTAAATGATTGTATTTTTATTAAAATATTTGATTTGATTTAAAAAATCTTGGCATCAGTAATTTTAATTATGTATTATCAGTTGCTTAGAGCTAGTGTTAGGAAGTTCAACCGGTCATAATTCCCTCTCTATTATCTATTTTATTTTGCTGTGAAAACATGTCCTTCAAAGAACTGGATTTATTCAAGTTTCTTGCAAAAAAAATTATTTTATGAGATTACATTTGAACCCATCATAATAAAGTTAGACTTTACCTTCGCTCAATATTTTTCACTGAACAGAGCTTGAACGCATCATAATGTAACTCAATGGAACCTCTGTTAACGTTAGTAGCTCCGTTATTTAGTCAAGCAGGACTGTGCTGCTAACGCATGCTAACATATGCTAACACATGCTAACAGGTAACATTACTAACTCTCCGCCTGCTGATTTCAATACACATTTGTTGTTCACAGTGTAGCATTATCAGGGAAAAAATAGGGCGCACCCCTCAGGTTTAGTAGTTGTAGCGCCATGCTTTTGATCACTTTTTTTTTTCTCTGGCTCCAGTCCCAAATAAATTGAAACATGATGCAGTGTGCGTATGCCATTTTGCATCATTTTGTATGGATATGCAGTAGGAAATCGGTAGTCACGAAGGTACCATTAGGAACCTGACAATTTTACCCGCCACTGCCAACAATTTGCATTTGGCGGGTGGTGGGAGCAAATTTCAGACCCTGCCCTCAAAGCATGGGAAACAAGACGGGGTCAGTGTTTCAAAATGGGTCAGGTGGGTTGCCGACATCTCTGCGGCTTCACCCCGGCCTTTCCAAACCGATGGCGAGGTTTTAATAATCCTTAAAAGTCAAAATTGTAATTGAAATTCAATTATTTGCACAGGCCTAGAATCATTAGTTGCAGCCGTAGAAGAATGCTATTTCATCCAGGTCTACATTGAGTCTTGAATAACCATCCGAGCAAAGAAAAGACACGTCCATACTACATTGAACTATTTTTCCACTGAGATATGTCACTGGATTGAAGGCAAAGAGCATAATTCACAGTGTGTCGATGCCCTGGCTGTAGCCATGGTGATCTTTGGCATGTGCTAATCTGGCTGTGAAAAAATGGCAGTGTATTGATTAGATATTGAGCTACACCAGCTTGATTAAATGTTTTCATGGCCGGATTTACAGACCAGTGAACTATGTGATTGCATCACAAGGCCTGTCTGAATCAACTGTAAAACACATGCAGTGTGTTTTATCATACCGTATCATTGTAAACACATGGTATCAACAGATTGGACAGGTGCGGATCTGGCCAAACTGCTGATTGCAGATGCCAATTTATCTTGAAAGGTCCATATCACACCCTGTCCTAATATATCTGTTGACAGGCAAATGGTTGCTGTGGTTTATTATTGGACAAGATGATGTATTGATCTTTGATGGTCAGGGCCAGCCTTCTGTGGCTTAGATATGCTCTTTTCATCCTTATCATTCCCACAACACCTATAAAGGTGATTACAGCTCCTTACAGATCGCTGCTGTAATAGACTGGTGTCAGACAGGGAAAAGGCCAGGCTGTGCCCACAAAACATAATCAGCTGTCTATGGGAAGTCTGAGCACTTCTTATCAAGCAGCTTGGCTGAGCAGCGCAGATCGATTGTCAAGATGCTGTAATGTCAGATTGACCAGGGTGAGAGAGAGAGAAGTCAAATCCTGTTATGGCACTTTATTTTCTTTTCACAGTGACATTTGGTTCACGAAATCGGACATATCATAACCTCTCTAAACACGAAAAGACACAGTGTTTCACCTAAGGCTACTGGAGTATGGTTGAGTGAGTAATTATTTAGGCAAGGTTGTTTTCAAGACACCTTGGACAACAGGCAATTTGGTTTGACCTATAGTGATTGTCAGTCTGACATTGAAGTCGACAAATACCAAACAGTGCAGAGAAGCCGCAAACAAACTCTGCTCGTGTGTTTTCCCCTTTCTGCGGATGCACTAGTGTGCATGTACGTGGGCATGCGGGTATCTGTGCTTAAGTGCCTCCAACCTGTGTGT
Source organism: Sebastiscus tertius (assembly GCA_916701665.1). NCBI lineage: Eukaryota > Metazoa > Chordata > Actinopteri > Perciformes > Sebastidae > Sebastiscus > Sebastiscus tertius. The sequence continues at coordinate 42,221 of CAKAOH010037813.1, read as the reverse complement.
GCAGTCTGGGCGTCTATTTGTGAAAAGGCCACTGGACCTGTCGGGAATTGTGGAAGAGCGTTTGTCAACCCCCCCCCCACGATTCAATTCTGTATGTAGTTTTCGCAGACTGAAGACAGTCTGCAGTGAGGCATGAGAGAGACCATTACACACACGTCTAGCACGCTCTAGATGATGAAGAGATCTGGGAACCCATCCTCCCATGGAAACTGCCTCTGGCCAAGACGGTGCATGCAGCGAATACAGGCCACAGCCAAGCTTTGCCAGGCTCTGCTGACATAACATACACATGGTGGAAGATACCCCGAGACAGCCCCATGTCACATTCAAGTGTTAATAATTTAATGAAATGAATAGTGTTCCCGCTACAGAAGGGAAATGGAAAAACAAAGAATTTAAGGACACACCAGGAAATATATTTTATGTAATACTAGTGGGGCCATAAAAGAGAAGAGCATTGAGAAAACACTTTGTCCACAGAAAGCTGGAATCATCTTTAAATCTTTCTCTTCTGTCCATTTAACTATTTTTTTTAATATAAATAATCATTGTTGAAAATGTTTACAAGTTAGCACTGACTTGCTTCAGGCATCTATTTGGAGATGGCAACATGCAAACATGTCTACCTTTTTAATTAACTTGGGCTGTCTGTGTTAATGCAAATTAATTTTAACGCCACTGATTACATTAACGCAATAACGCAATCAATCTTCCGGAGGTTGTACTGGGCTCAGTTTTAAAGCTAGAGTGAAGATACTGGTATCATATGACACTAGAAAGCCTAAATAATACACTGGTATCAACCATAAATAAACACACTAAACTTGCGCAAAATTTTGGCAAGGAAAAACTGGCATGGCCATTTTCAAAGGGGTCCCTTGACCTCTGACCTCAAGATATGTGAATGAAAACGGGTTCTATGGGTACCCACGAGTCTCCCCTTTACAGACATGCACACTTTATGATAATCGCATGCAGTTTTGGGCAAGTTATAGGCAAGCACACTGACACACTGACAGCTGTTGTTGCCTGTTGGGCTGCAGTTTGCCATGTTATGACTTGAGCATATTTTTTATGCTAAATGCAGTACCTGTGAGGGTTTCTGGGCAATATTTGTCATTGATTTGTGTTGTTAATTGATGTCCAATAATAAATATATACATATATTTGCATAGAGCAAGTATATTTGCCCACTCCCATTTGGATAAGAGTATTACATACTTGACAAATCTCCTTTTAAGGTACATTTTGAACGGGCAAAAATTTGCGATTAATCAGGATTAACTGTGGACAATCATGTGATTAATTGTGATTAAATATTTTAATCGATTGACAGCCCTATAAATAACACATTATAAATATACTGTAGGCGTTGATATATCGTGTTTGTTGTGAAAGTGTTGAGAAGAAAAGGGAATACCCATCGTGACAATTTCCTAGGTTTCACTTACTTCTGGAGACGTTAAATGCCAGGCTCATGTTTTGTGTGAGAGAACAGCATTAATGAATCCGTTTTCTTACTGCTAGGGAGTGCTAAGTAGTCACAAGGCGTGTCTGTCTGATCAATTCTGACCAATATCTTGTCAGTTGCTTCAGTAGAGGCAACATCTGTCCAATGTGGCTGGGAGCTCAAAGGCTGGGAATCCTGAAGTTTCTCACGATTTGATTTCGATTAAATGTGCTTTGATACAATCAAAAGACAATTCTTCAAGGGTCTTGATGCATGATGATTTGCATTCTTTTTTCTTTACACGATGATAACAATCAGACTAATCCATAATGAAAAAGTAATTTTGAATTTATTATTTATTCTTGCAATGACAAACGTGCACAATAAACCGCAAACTGCTGTAACATATGCAGTTAACAGTTTGGGATATCACTCACAATAGTTTCCTTTATCTGTTCATTTTGAGGTCTTCAACAGAATTCATGAGAGGCAGCCAAATCGAAGAGATGATTATATGTTAATTTTCCCAATTTTAAAACCTCTGCAGTTTGCTGGATGCACATCTTAATGGTTGAGCTGGTATTATAAACCCATTAAGACAAAATACATTTCTTGGCAGAATGAGCAGTTATAACAATCAGTTTTAAAAACTGAACCAATCTTACAGTTAAGTAAATAGAAACCAGTCTTTCCAAATTCAACATAAAGAATGCATTTGCTCTCAGAATGAATAAATGACTTTACAGTCCAAAAAAACATGTATGTATGTCTGTTTATGTTCCAACTTCACAGTCACATTTTCTACGAAAGTGTTATGCTTTTTTAGCACAACAACAGTAAACCAACTGTGCAATAGCATGGCATGTTTACTTCTCCTTTCAGTGAGAGAAATACGTCTTTTGCCCCGGCAATATTGTGAACCTTGAATAAACAAAGTCGGTGCAGCTGTCGTCTTTGAACAGAATCAACTTATTTTCCAACAAGCTGTTTGCTCGTCATCACTCGCTGCTTTTCTCGCTGTCTCAACCGCGACGACTGCCGCGACTCAGCTGTCAGTCCAAGAGACGCCGTGTTGTGCTACGACGCTACGTCATGTGTATACATGTACAGGATTGGACAAGATGGAGCAACAGACCGATTGCAGTCCAGCCTGCCGTTGACAGCTCGGTCTCAGTCTGATAGAACAGCTGTAGACTCGCTCTGGCCTTGTCTTTAATTAAAAAAAACTCAGACATCAACTTACCAGAGGGTGAGAAACAGGAGGAGTAGCGTGTGATTGGAGTAAACTGTGAGAGACTAAAGCATATGTTATCCCTGGACTGGTTTGGTCTAACTGCAAAATGTCAACTACATAACTTGCAATTAAAGGAATAGTGTATAAAATTTAGGGGATATATTATCAGATATGGAATATAATATTAATATTGATGTTTTCATTAGTGTATAATCACCTGAAAATATGAATCATTGTGTTTTCGTTACCTTAGAATGAACCATTTCCCGTCCGTCACCGTAGTTCTCCTACAAACTTGGTACACAGGAGAAGTTTCGGTTGGCTGCTTTTTATATTTTATTAAGAATGGGAGCATAAACCGTTGTCAGTATGATGAATCAAATGTTATTTCATTGTACATTTGTCTGATCTGGTTCTACAAAGACTAAAATGCAATTCTATGACTTCTTCTATTTTTAATAAAATATATTTGTCTTTAAATACACATTATACTATGTAAAATGTATTTTTGAGTGTAACACATTGCTCTTGTCCCTAAAAAGAGAATAATACGTGTAATTCATATATACTGCATACCACAAAATCAATTCATATGTAATCCACGTAATCGTGAACGAGGAAGTACAAAGAGTGGCGAACGCCGCCTAGGGAGGAGGCCGGGGTAAATGGGTGGGTCAAAAAACACTGGACTTTCACCCAGGAGATCGGTGTTCATGTCCATGTGAAACCAGAAGTCACTGTCAATTTATTTGTCACATATCTTCCATACTTAATTTACACCACTTGCTGTGTTATTTTAACCCAAACCATGATCTTTTCCTTAACCTAACTAAGTAGTTTTTGTCACGTAACTTCAATACTTAAGTTACACCACTTCCGGTGTGGCAATCGTTCCTAAACCTAACTAAGTAGTTTTCTTGCCTAAACCCCAACAAAGTTGTTTCCTGTGAAGGTGGAGTTTATTTTGAAAAGACTGGAGCGGAAATTGACATTCGTAGCAAAACGCACAAAGAAAGAGGAATCATTTTTCGTAAGTTATCATATGAATCGTTGTATGAGGATACGTTGAACTAAAAAATATCTTTTTTTTCACTTTAATGGAGAAAATTTCATGCAGATTATTGAAAATTTACTTTTATTGACACATGGACATCTTTACCATTTGGTAAAGGCATGTAATAAAACAAAAATGTGTGGTCAGTTGAAAAAAAATATTTTTGTTGTTGGAGCTCAAATGAACTAAGAAATGCAAAAAAAGAGAAAGTTTAGATTGCTTTTCTCTGGTGGGACCATTGAAGGATTAAGTCCCAACCAGTGACGAGATGTGTAGACTTAATTCTCATTTGTACAATGACCAGACAACTCTTATCTTCACTACTGACAAGAAACAGTACTTGACCAGTAATAAAGGTTTCTAGAGTTATTGTCATGGTAGCATGAACACTGCTATATCTTTTAAGGATTTGTTTATTACAGATCATTCAGTTATTGTGCGGTTGATGTTTGGAGTTCATTCGCCCCTGAGGGCGGAGCAAAAGAGCCCGACACCGAGGCAAAATGGTGTATTTTAGCTCCGTTGTGGAGAAATAAACCACAAGGTGAAACCAAAAATATCTAAATTAATTGTTCATATTGGATATACTGTATAATAAAGCTTAATTATATACATATAATAGTATGGGAATCTATTGCGAATGTAATCAGTCTACAAAAAGAATAAAAAATAGCAAACATTTCTTGATTATGTAGGCCCACATACTTCTTCTTTTAAGACTCTAATCATATTCCAAAGCATGTAGAAAGCTGCACATTTCAGCTGACATCAACTAAACTGATTCTTATTAGAATGATGAAAATCAACATATTGCTGAGCATCAGCATGCAGTGAAGAACCGAGCTAACACAAGATGTTTTTGATCTTATTGTTGAGCGTGTTTGATTCGAAGAAAGATGGAAAAAATATTTCAAAGACCACAAATAAACCCTGGAGCATCAGCACCATAATCAAAAAGTGGAGGAAATATGTCACCACCAGGACCTCACCTAGATCAGTATCCTCCAAGATGGATGATAGCGCACGAGGGGAGGCTCATCAGGGAAGCCAAGAGGCCACCGCAACCTTAAAACAAGGGCAGCACTGTATGGTAGAGTCAGGCCTCTCTGTGTGGTTAAAACCCCTTTTTTGTGTCTGTTGTTGTTGTGGACTGTGGTATGATGGAAAATGTAGGCTGGTTCAGTCTTAATTACACAAGAAGACGTTTCCGTCTCAACAAACAACGATGGGAGCATGTTCTATAGCCCGATGAAACCAGGATAAAATACTTTGGGTATTAATTGCAAGAGAAAAGTTTGGCATACAGCCCATCGGTGCACTGTGACTCTGTGGGTGCACCACAAAAGACACATCACTTCACACCCTTCAAATCCACAGGATATAATTTCTACTGGTAAGCAGGATGATGAGAGCATCATGCTGTGTGCTTCTCTTCAGCAGGGACAAAAGCTCTGGTCAGGCTGGAGGGAAAAATGAACAGCTCCAAATACCAACATACGCTACGCTGTGAAAAGAAATCACCTGTCCTCTGTACAAAAATATAGTTGAGTGAAGACATATTTCATTTTTCAGCAATCTCACAACAATCTCAAACACCAAACCAAAAGAATGGACTGTATGAAGAGAGTCAAGAGGAAACAGGACAAAAACTACACATTTCATTGAGACCCTCCCAATGTCAATATATTAAGCTGATACTCATTGAAAGAAAAACAAAAAAAAAACGTGCCATCTTTCCTCATTAAATTGACGATGATGACTATGCATAGGAGCTATCTTTGCAATTAATTTGAGTGAACTTTAAGGAGCACTATAACGGCTGCTGTGGCTCCGGAGAAGCTTTGTAAAGTCTGAGAAAAGAAACCCTCAGGGTTATCTCAGTTTGAGCTTGAAGGCTGCACATTTTAAATGAAGAGCCTCCATTACAAACTGGCCATGTGGAGTTCCAAAGACATATTTTTTAAGATTATTTTTTGGGCTTTTTTGCCTTTATTAGATACAGCTGATAGACAGGAAAGGGGGAGAGAGGGGGGGTGACATGCAGCAAAGCGCCGCGGGTCGGATTTGGGTCCCCAGAGACATAGTTTACCAGTTTATCTATTGAATTGCATTATGGGAAGTGTACTGTAGGATCCAGGGTTTTTGAAGCCTATCTCATACAAGGGACTAATGGTGTTTTTCCATTGGCACTTTAGGCCACGTCAAGTCAAACCATGATGCGTTAATTTGCATTTCCATTACCAGTTTAAACGCCCGAGTCGCGCCTGAAATGGGCCATCTCCGAGGTCAGGCCAAAGACCCACCTCCAACCGGTTTGTGTTGACGTCATGTGGCCAACCTGCGACGACCCCCTTCTCCCCCCTTAAACAAGCATGTTTTTCGAGACTCAACGCATGTCTGTGCAAGAAACCAGAGAGAAACATTTTTAAAAGATTCTGTGAGTTCAGCTCTCAGTAGTGAGAATCTTTGTGATTTGAAGTTAGTTTCTATCAATATGGGAGTGGGCAAATATGCTGCTTTATGCAAATGTATGTATATATTTATTATTAGAAATCAATTAACAACACAAAACAATGACAAATATTGTCCAGAAACCCTCACAGGTACTGCATTTAGCATAAAAAATATGCTCAAATCATAACGTGGCAATCTCAAGCCCAACAGGCAACAACAGTTGTCAGTGTGTCAGTGTGCTGACTTGACTAAGACTTGCCCCAAACTACTTTGAAAATGGCCATGACAGGTTTTCCTTGCTAAAATTTGGCGCATGTTTGGAGCGTTATTTAACCTCCTTCGCAACAAGCTAGTATGACATGATTGATACCAATGGGTTCCTTAGGTTTCATATGATGACAGTATCTTCACTCGAATTTGCGTTAACGCGTTAGTATCGCGTTAACTTTGACAGCCCTAGTTTTTGCCCTCTACCTGTAAACCAAATTCCCCCTTGAGGGACAATAAAGATGACCTCAACTGACTAATCTGTGAGTTTTTCTAAAATATGTATGTTCTACTTCTACTTGTCATTTTCTGACTTTCTTATTTAGCAATGCCACTAAATTCCCAGATCCTGGAAATCATCTATTATCTATTATTACAGGACAAATGATGGCCAAAACTTAAATTGAACTTAGAATTATCCTTTAAACTCATAAGGAGATGACTTGAATCTATAGGGGTGATGATGAAACGGCCCTACAGCATAACTACTTTTATGCTGAAGTTTTGCTTGCCTCTATCTCTCCCAAGTGTTAATTGAAGAGTATGAATACCTGTGTATCAAAGGTGTTTTAGTTTCCCAGTTTCAGCACATTGTCAAACACGCACAGCACAGCGAGCAACTCACAGCACAGCACAGCAAGCAAAAGAGCTTCTGGCAGAGCGCTGCGGGGTGACGCAACAAAGTGTGCAATTGTTCACAACTCTAAATAAAAAAAGACATTGTAAGTGAGCTAAATATAAAATGATAGGTCTAATGTAGGCCTGTATCCATAGTGGAACTGTTATGGCTGTGAATCAGTTGGATAACGCTACACCAGCAGTGAAGAGAAACGTGAGGAATGAATGGACTGCATGACAGAGACACGACTAGGAACAGGTGTTAGTCTGACTTTGAACAGGTGTGGTTATGGTGGTGGATAGATGTGTATACAGCGGGTGTACAGGGATTTGGGTATCTGATTTTAGTGTCTGTATTCAGCTTGTCTATATTCATTTTTGACTCAAAAGTGTTGCAGTTAAATCTGTTTGCTTTGCTTTAAAATCCCCAAACTCATCCTTTACCCTCCCCTTCTTGAAACCACAACCTTTTGTGCAGTGAAGACTGGTATCTAAAATGTTTTTTTAATTAATTTATCATTAATTAAAATTTATAGGATGATGTTGGCTGCTTGTTAAATTTGTTCAAACAGTCCCTGAGTGTTAAATTTTAGTGTCTGCATGGCAGGGATTATGATTGCTGACTGTTAATCTGATTTTGGAGTGGTTTCATACGACTGAGATGTGAAATGATGAGCAATAATTTAAACCAGAGACATTTCATTCTCAAGCTTGATGTAATCATTACTTATACACAAGGTGTGATATTTAGTACAATATATAAAATAACTGCATCGGCTTGAAAATCCCACAAATAAAAAACTAGCACATTTCTCATGAAAAAAATGCTTTTTTCAAACCTTAAAGGACTTCTTAGATTTCACCATTGTTATTACAGCATGGTAGTCCCATCGCTACAACAATGTTTGATGAGGCAAGAAATACAAGAAGTGGAACAGTCAGACAGGTTGTTAAAGTGGCAATGCTTAAGAGTTCAGTCCTGGTTGATTTGGCGACAAGCTATTTACTGGTGGTAACAGCAAATGTGGTTTAATACGACAGGTCCCAGAATACTGGGGGCAGCAAAACTAAAATTGTTGTTTGAATAAAGAAGTAATTGGTCTTTCGGCATCATTATGTGAGCAACCGTGATCTAATTTTGTGCTGCACACAGCGTGAGTCTACGAACAGCAAAAGTGAAAGTAGTTGTTTACCTGGCTGTGCAGCCTGCTGCCTGCAGCTCTTCATCTGTGGCTGCACCTTATTGTTCCATCACTCCCTGCAATATTCCAAACTAATGCCGAAAATGACCGGTGTCTTGTTTTATAGACGCATTTTTGATGAATGAAAGCGCTCAGTGTCAAGCTCACTGACAACCACATTGCTTTTCCATGCCTATACTTCATAATAAAAGCCAACTTGTGTTTCGCCAGTTAAATGCTTTTAATGTGAAGCTACAACAGCAGGAAATGTAAGGTTTGCATTAGCAGTAATACAGCAATTAATACAGTATCTTTTCTGGGAATGTCGGCACAGACACCCAGTATATAATACTGCAAATACTGTATATAAATATTGCAATACTTTCATACATTTATTTAAATGAAAACCTTCAAAATTGGCAGTTTAAGACGCTAAGAGTTTAGCTGGATGTACCACTTTATTTTTATGCACCACTACGGCAAGTGCAGTAGGTCAAAATGTAACTAGGATGTTGTTTAAAAACAGACAGTAAGGTTACATTTTTACTGTTCACTTACGTTTTGTCTTATAAATGGGTCTGGCTAACTTAGAGGTTTGTTTAAAATCCGTAGGATCGCCTAACTGCTTGTGTTTCTTGCCCATGTCATTGTTTAAGTGAAGTTGCTGCGTTCTCAGATCAATAAAGACATAATGTAATCATAACTGATAAAAACTCTGGTATAACTACAAAAAACAAGATCCCACTTGTAATAAATCTGAATTATCCTGTAATTCAATGAGATGCTTTAAAGTAATCTTATTGCTGATCCTACAAACATTCAGTAATGACTAAGTACAGTGGGATTCATTAGCAGTGAAATTTAGTGAAATAACCATATTAAGCCTAAACTGTTAGGGAGTCTTGAGACTTGACTTGGACCTGCATATTGTGACTCATAACACATCTCTGCTAAACAGGCAATTATAAACAGCTCTTTTGTTTTTTTTACATTTATATCTATAAATAATAATATGACTCTTACCCTTGAACTCGTGGGATCAGATGAACACATTTGACAACACCTCGCTAATAACAGCGAGTCTCTGATTAGTTGTTCATGAAATTATAAACATTTTAAATGCTGACATCTTCAATGATCCCCCATCCCACTCACACGGCTTCAAACTACACAAGTCTATCAGAAGAATACAGAAGTAGGCCCGTCGGGACAAGAGGAAGCAAAATATTGGCCTCACTAATACTAAATAAGTAATCAAAAATAATTAGCCTATTCATGAAGCAAACAAAAGCCAGAGGTACAAGCTGCTCTTTCTAACTATCTCTCTGAGTGAAGCAAGCAAGTGGGCTGAGAAACACTAATACAATCCACCCTTTTCTCTTCCCCGTCAAGTCGAAAAAAAGACAGTCAAAGTTTTCAGCTAAGCATTTTCTCCTAAGACGAACATTAACACTCAAAAAACAAATCAAGATATTCAAAACATCCAAATAATACTCAAAAACTTCAGGAGCATCTCTGTTGTGTACACTCATAACTTTGAAAACCTGTGTTTGCTTTCCAACTCAAATCAGGAAGATTGTGGAAAACTTTGCTGATAAAATTGTATTTAACCATAATTCACAAAAAATTAACCATTTTGTTGTTGTTACTGTACCTAAACCGGACCTTAAATAAAGTTGTTTTATCTGTTCCATCATTACGATGATCATGGTACTAGGGTTGGGAGATGTATTAAAATTTTCCAACCAGCAATTGTCAATATATTCACGCAGGCTGGGACATCAGCTGTTCTAGCAGCGGAATATCTTGAAACATACTTCATTCAAACTCGACAGAAACTAAATTAAACTCAAAACCATCTAGTTAGGGTTAGTCTTTCCAACAATCACCAACTCTGGTTTGGTTAAAATAAACCCTTATTTCACTTAATTTCAATGTGAAAATATGCCTGAGGCGGACCATTAAATTTGCAAAATAAAATGCCAAACATCGCCCAAACAATTGCTAAATAAAAAGCAACCAGCAATGTACTTAGCCAATCGTCGATCTCCGATATATTGGTCTAGTCGCCCCAACCCTACATGGAACTGTAGTTTAATTAGAGTCAATCCGAAATGCAGTACGACTGTCCTGCTGTTCTAGATACTCACACCAAATGTGGATTAATCCGCGGATGGAAATAGCACTATTTAATGTGTAACATGTGTGCTTGAGTTTGAGTAATGTTTGTTGACAATAAGAAATATGTGGAATAATGCTAGCCTTACCCTTTAACTGTAATTACTTCATGTGATAAATTGGTGAATGGGTGTTGTCCAGCTTGTCCATTTGCTGCACAGTCCAATTAGTGGTGGAGGAATGTTATGTTCACGTAATTTGTGCTTGAAACATAGTCTGTGCTCATTTCCTAAAAAACATGATGTGTGTGTTGCCTTTAAAGGACAGACAGACGTTCATTTAAGTTTCTTTACACTCAGAGGGAAAGACCAAACACTCTGTCTTTGTTAATGACTGTTGGACTATTTGTTTTTGCACTTATTGTCGTTAATAGGTCAAAATAATGTTCCACTTTCTCAATAACAATGAATCAAAAGACAAATGATTTTATGGATTGTATAAATGCAGACATCAGATCTGATACACAATTAAAACTGGATGGTGTATTCCTAATGAGATGAAACATGAAATTTTAATTTTTATGCAATTAAATATTAAATTGTTTTATTTTTGCCTCTGAACTAATGCAATTTTAATCAGTTGTGGTTACACTTTCCCGGCATGAAATTTATTTTAAACTTGCTTTGTAATTATCTAATGTAAATAAATATGTAAATTATGCTGTGATAAATGTTTTATTGATTATTAAGCAGTGCCACAATGAGTGGCATCCATTTTTTATATCTATTTCACAAACATGCCAAGAGCTCCTAACAAAAGAAGCAATGCAAACTTTTCCGTTCAGTGGAAATTCAAATTTAGCATACATGAAACACCAAACTAGGACTGGTCAGCTTCACAGGCATTAGGGCTGAACAATTTTCAAAGCATATCAAATTGCAATTATTTTTGCCTGATATTGCAATTGCAATATGATTTGCTATTTTAGTGAGAATGATCATTTTTACACAATTAATCTAATTTTCATTGAAAAACATATTAGAACGACTGTGGTGTGATTTTTGTGGGGATCTGCATCAAACAAAGATGTTTTCTTAAGTCTGTAAAATGAGTGTAGACCAGGACTTCTCTACAGCACCACAGTATTTCATTTAAAATGCTATTTTGACATGCTACGTGTGCTATCGTTCGTTTTCTGCGAATAAACAGTAGTATGTATCTTTTTGGACACATTGAGCAGTAATACACGTCGTCATTTTCTGAGAGTCTTCTTGCCGGTTGGAGACGTGTAACCATGGTAACCCGTGCCAACCGCATGTGACCACGACGATGGTTTGTCAGAATAAATGTCTGAATTAACGTCAAATATATATTATACTTAGCAGAGTGAAATCTACTTACACTTAATTGAAGCTTTATTGATGTTACAGAGCTGTCTGTCAACGTCTATTATGACCATATTTTGTCACTACCGCATTGCATTGTGGGATATTTATGCCACCATAGTGTCCAGTGTTTGCATACTATAATATTTCACCAAAAAAAACAGTTTAAGTATACTACTGTAAATAACATGTTAGTATGGAACACAACAATTTGCCTTTAACAATTTTAGTAGGCCATATTAGGATTTTAATAAGATTTTGATTAATTGTGCAGCCCTAACAGACATCAAATAGCATCACTAAGCCTAAAACCCGACCCGGTTTAATATGTTACAGCCACAGTTGTGAGCCATTTGCTTGTTCTCAATGTTCCTCTTCAATTTCCCACCATACAGACAAGAGGAGGAAACCCCTGAATAGCTAGAAGGAGACATGTTTATCACTTTCTTGCAGATACATGCAACAGTGAATCAAATCTTCATGTGATGCGATGCAGAGGAAGGAGATTTTCCTTTAGTCGCTCCTAACACTGGCTACCTCTGACATGAAAATGATCTGAGGTGGGAACGCTATCTGTCCCTTGCAGCCCTCAAAGCCTGCATGCTGTAAGTCAGTGAAACACAGGCCTTAACGTCACGGCAGAACTTTTTCTCTCAAGTGTTTCGCTGACGGGTATGACTCTTAAGATCCCAATTTGGCCCTTTTTTTGTACACCATATAGCATTTAACCGATGGCGCCGTTGAAAATGTTCTGTGTGTGAAATTAAGACTTTTTTATGTTTGATGATAATTGAATTGTCAGGAATAAGTGTAGCATATAATTGTATTTTTGACGTTTTGCAGGGAGAGCTTATTTTTTAGAAATTGAGCTCAGAGGTGAACAAGATGAAGTTAATTAAGCGTCCCCTCCTTGCAGCATGTATCTGAACCTGTGGGAGTATAAAGATGAGGGAATGAAGTTTTTAAGAACATAAAATCCCTCCTCTCCTCCACTTCTGGATCATTGCCTTAATTTCTCTTCCTCTTTTTTTGTGGCGTCAATGTCGACCTTTTTTGTTGTCTTTATCTGAAAATGTGTTTTGTCAGTCTCCCTTTCCATTTAAATCGAAACCCCCTCACCCTTTCTATTTCATAGTATTTTTTCATGTTGTAGTTGATAGGGCTCTCGGTGGCTGAATGAGTTCACTCCCATTCTGTTATCCTCACCCTCTTCTGCTGACTGTGTCCCATTCAGCTCAGGAGTCTCTGAGGGGCCAGGCGGTGAAGCGGGTGTCTGATGCAGACCGCCGTATTACAGAGATTGATAGCATTTGTTGAACCATAGCTTCTGCTGTGAAATAATAAAAGTCTGGTGTGTCAGCAAGGATATTATTTGAAATCCACCACTAAGAGAAGAGGAGTGATTATATTCATAAAGAAGATGAACCTGATTTTCCCCCTCTATTTCTGATAAGTTTGGGAGAATTGGTCATAGCTATTCTAATTAATCTTCCCTACTTTGAAAGGTTCCAACTTCCGTCACACATTTTCATCTCCTGTGGCCTTTATCAGGGGGCAATGCAATTTTCTCCCCTCTACCACATATCACAGGCACAGAAACCAAACTCTGATGGTGACTATAGAACGTAGTCTTTCAAAGGAACTCCAGCGGGTATTCATGAAAAATGCATGAGTGCCGACTGCACATGGATGCTCTCTTAAGCTGAGGCTCGGAAAATATGACAGTGACAAACAATGGTCTGATATGTCAGCTATACTACAAGGAAGAGGGGTATCTGAAGGAATGTGTGGGTGTGTAGCATGGTTATATGTATATTACAGACTCAGTGGGGCAGGTCACAGTCCCTTAGGCCCAGACTGTTGAATGCTGAAACCTCAGAGGTGCTTTCTCCGCTGCAACTCCAACTCCAACTCCAAGTACAGTAACCCCAAAAATGTACAAGAAGAAACACTCAGGCTGCCTCTTGTTCTAGTTACATGCTAAATCAGGGATCTTCCCCTCATGTCTTTGAGATCAACATTGTGAGCAGGGTTTCTGATATCAAGCAAACCTCTTCCAAATAATCCAGCCACATAACTATCGATTCATGAAATGAAATCGCACACTTAAAGGGTCTCTATGTAAGAATCAGAAATTGCTTGTTAACAGCGACACATGTGGCCGTTAAGTCAACGAAAGTCAAGGTCCTGTTGCTCGTGCTCGCGCTTGAACGAACATCGGTCAAAACAGTGACGCGACACATGTCAGCTAAAACCACAATATCACTCTTTATTTTACCTGCTTGGCAGTAAAAGTAGCTGACCAGACGAAGGTCTCTCCATGAATCACTGCTGATAGTGTGTTGTTCTGCTTCAGACAACACACTATCAGCAGTGTCTGAAGCAGAACAACACTACACACTACACAATGCAGTGTGTAGTGTGTGCGCATACACATGAGAGGTGGACCGAGTGAGAACGAGCACAGTGTGTGAGTGAAGGCAAGCAGGCAGCGAGCGAAGCAGAGCAGCATCGACTCCGGCCCTGGAGACAAAAGATACGGTCTCCCCTGTGTCTTCTGACCACGGTCGGGGTGCTGGAGCAGGAAGAGTTGACAACTAACACTGTTTTGCAAGACGGGCTTCACTAGATATAACTTTGCAGTTTTGGTGCTTCCGTGTAGTTTGTGTTGGAACAGGGTAGCCACACGCGAGCGCGCATGAGACACCGAAGTTACAAACAGTACCTTTTAAGGATCCTCCTTATCCCAGGAATATACATGAACATGAATAGATTTAGAGTGGCATTTAACAATGTAACAAGACACGCAACAGATATAATCCTGGACAAAATGGAGCATCATCCATTGTAAATGAATATAACATATTCCAACGATGTAATCCATCAAATCACACTTCAGGATATTCTCTTACTAATGATTAAATTTGGAGTGACAAAAAAGTGGTTTATTAAAAACGGCAAAGGCAAAGTAGCGGACAGAAGTCAGTCTACATGTCCACAGGGGCGTTTTTTTCGCGAGGGATCACCTGGCTTCCCAGCATTGGATGCTTGATGGGCTGCCATGAGGCACTAGGCACCTGATTGGATGAACGCTTTCCCTTGTGGGCTGCTGCTCCCAGCTTTCAAACTGGAACCAACATGGCGGCTTGTTTGAAAACTTTCTTCTCTTATATCACGAAAATAGTTCACCGAAATGTGTGTCTGGAAACATTTTACGTGAGAAATAAGCCATGCAGTTGCTAAATCTGTCTTTATTTTGGATCGACAACAGTTAGTTTAAAAGTTTCTTGGGAGTTTCCAGAGGCAGCGAGTTGCACCGGATGCCCCTGATTTGCATAGAGTAGCCTATACCTCAACTTTATGCAAATGAGGAGCGGCCAATGCCCCGTCTCTCGAATTGCGCCGCCACATTGCATTGCATGGCTGTTTACGCAGACAATAAGTGGGAAGCGTGGAAAAGACGAAGGCTGTGGACACGTACAATCATGCATGTCATAAACTCCGACTGATGTTGCAGTGATAAACCTTCACTTTCACTTTCCTCTTAAGTTATGGTTAGTTTGATCTTCAGATCCAGATTTATGTATTTATTTAGATATTTATTACTTTGAGTTTGATGTTCAGTTCCAGGTTTATTTATTTATTTATGTAGGTATTTATTACTTTGACTTACATGTCAGTTAGTTATATAGATTGTAATAAAGTCAAAGATTGTTCATTTCCTAAACTGTCAGATTTTTTTCGCGGGGGCTGGGGGGTATCGACTGATTTATTGTCTGTCAGCTTTTTCCAGCTCCAAACTATCATTATTATATCTGCCTTTAGAAATCCATCGTTCAACCCCTAGTCTGAAGTCACAGAGGCCGCTGATCATTCTTTAGCCTCCCTATCAATTGTTTTTAAGCTCTATAAACACAGATAATATTTAACCTGAATTTCACCCATTTGTCCAGGGCATTGAAATCTTCCAGGACACGTGGACTGAAACTCTGATTGTGAGATCAGACAAAAGACCAGTAAAACCATTGAAAGAGAAATTATGCTTTGCTTTGAATGTAGCTACCCATGTAGTCCTTAGATAATTTCATGGATGAAGAAAGAAGATAGAGCAAATCATCAAATGGCAGTAGTGTTTGATCAATTGTCAGTGGCAGACTATAAAGATGGGTTCTGCTAAAATTAAAATAAAAGTGGCACATGTTGCTTTGTATTCCCCCAGTGAACCTCAGCCGATTAAAACTATAATTACTACGCTTTATGAAATACGACCTTTCAATCTTGAACCTTTACCTCGATTCTCCAAAACAAGGGCCTCTAAATCAAATCGAGCAATTGAAGTATGAAACGAGGCAATAAATTACTTCTTGTAATGTCTTCCTGTAATACTGTTTTGTGGTCACAGTTATCACAGGGGTGACACGGCATGGGGGGCTGATAAGCCAGAGTCATGCTAACATGAAAGGCATGAACAGCTAACAGGCCGACGTTAAGCCTGTTTCCTCTCTAATGCTGATAGTCATGGTCTACTTTAACCAGACCGCGCTGAGCTGATAAGTTCGCTGTTACATGTTTGGTCCTACAATGATACAAGCGGTAGCTACAGGAGGTGAGGAAAGCCGATTGGAAGGAGAATAACAGTTGCTGTGGCGGACATTATCCATGAAAGTGAAATAAATGAAACACGACAGATGCTCTCGACTATATTTTAGAGAATCAGGGGAACAATATCAAGTTAGTGAGGTGAGAAGAGTAAAATTAACTTGAAATGATGAAAGGAGGGAGAGTTATTATTGTTAGCGGAGTCAAATGCAACATTACATTTTTGCCAAATGTCAGCAAATGCATATTTTACCAAAGGGAGGAAAAATAGCTGTTGGGCATGTGTCTTTAATCAGCTGGCAAAAAAAGTGTCATGAATATAATGTTTTCCTTTTTCACAGAAGTACCTCATTTTCACATTTTTTTGTAATCCGAGTCAGCCTAATTATTTTGGGACTCATTTTGGCTGAGTGTTGCCATGCTTTCACTTTTAGCTCATGCCCAAAGCCTCCTTGGTAATGGAATTTGAGCCGCCCTTTTTTGGTGACTCATCCGTGCTCCATGAAAGGAAAAGAAGGTCACATTAAATGGGGATTTACATAAGGCTATCTGCACAACTGTGAATTCCCACGCTATTATGGCAGATTTCAAAAGGCACATAAATGCTTTTGGAGAAACATCAAAAATTCATGGGAGACAAAATGATTGAGGAATCTGTGGCAAGACACTTTCCCATCTTGTCTTTTAGCATTGCTCGGTGAAGTGCGCATTTTGTTACGTGGGAAAGAAGATGATGTCATTACACCATCTTCAGGGATTAGCTTTTAAAATGTCTAACAAATGGATGCTAAAAAGGCCCAAGTAAAACAAAAAGGCAAATTTCTGCCCCGAAAATAAATCTTCTTACAACCTGAGCTCTACGTTGTAACTGTCAAAATCTGTAAGGCTTCCCATCACTCTGAGAATAACAGAAGAAACGTTTGATGCTACAGCAGGGGACACCGCAACAAAATGGAAAGTTCTCACTTGCCAATATTTATGTTATCTCTACCCTGTCGAGCTAAATGTTTGTACCACAATTTGACACACAGACTACAATATTGTACAAGGATTTACATCCCAGGTGGCCCTGTTCGCAATATTGGACATATTTGTAATATTGGACAGCACATAAAAGATACTGATCTATTTAGGCTGGTGTTATTCCATATGGGTAGGCCATTGATAAGAGCTGTCTAATTGAAACAGCAAGTTGTGAAAGGGATCGATGGCTACAGTGGTGCAGAGAGCTCTCCTTGTGTGAGTCATATTATTAGATTTCATACAATCTGATAACCCTTTTGCTTTTGATTGATCTTTTCCATTTCAAACATTCAGACCTCGGATCAATGGTTCTGCCCTGCAGCCACTGCTGTCAAAGCGGTATAGCAGGCCTGAGAAAAAGCAAGACATGGTCATTCTCTGAGACCCACGTTCAAGACAAACTGTGTGTTGTGAATTGGTATGACATCGGACACGTAGCTCGGCCGGCTTTTGAACAATCCTGGCGGTACAAATCATAAACATTGTTTACACCAAAGCATCAAATGAAAGCTAAGTAGAAGTCTTGTATAGTTTTATTTCTCTCTCGATAAGATTCTGTCAAAAAATAATAATGAAGCGGTGATGCTTTAATAGAGCCTGTCAGATGAGAATCCAGAAGAGACTCTCATTCTTATGGTTTTCGCATTTTGCCATCTGATCTTTCCAGTGTTTTTCTAAAGAACTGCGATTCGACAGTAAAGGGAGGAGAGTGAGTAAGCAGAGCTTAAGTGCCCCTCTCTAATTCTCTCAGCCCCAATCTCTTGAGATAGCCTGCTGGAGCTGGTGGGTGTAGCTATATGAACCATAGGGCTGAATGAACTGTAATGAGATTAGTAACTACAGTACACAGGAACAACCATTTTATGGGGCTGCATGGCTGGTATTAAATATCCTCCTTGAGCTGGCCCTGCTGTTGAGCTCACTCTTGGTGTATGTAGTGTAAGAAAATATAATCTTTAAAGATGAAGCTACACAGCGTATACAGTCCATGTGTTTCTAAAGGCTTTTATACAAAGCTTAAGTGTCTGCAGATTTTCTGTAAAATCACAATATGTTGTTTGCATTTAGACATACAGTAATCCATACAGTGAAGTATACTCAGATGGTACACAACAGACAGGAATATAGCAACAAATATGGATAAATAACTGCTGTATCTCTCTGACTACAAGCACCAATATTTCTTCAGTTCTTCCGTTCATTTGGTCCAGACTAAGAAATAAAATATCATACATGGTTGGTCTGTTGTGGTTGTGTCATCCTGCATTATCAGTGCAAAGATTTAATTCTGGTAACTGACCACTATATCTTCTCTGGTGTCACAAAGAAATATAAAATATATGAATTGATCATGAGCATTTTTTTGCTGAGACTCTGTTTTAACTCCTTTTCACTTTTTGATGTGCATGCAAAATTTTTTTTGATCGGTATTTCAATTGTGATATGATTTGCGGTATTAGAGGGAATGATAATTCATTTCATTCATTAATTATTCTCATTTTCATTGACATTTTTTTCTTACGTCTGTAGAATATGATATGTAGGTCAGGACATCTTGCACAATAATATTTCATCTAAAATAGTATTTTGACGCACATTTTGCTTATAAGAAATATTGCACCTCCTGCAGTTTGAAAAGTGCAGTAGGCCATACTGCGATTTAGATATCATTTTGATTAATTGTACATTCCTACCAAAGGATCTTGTATAAATATTTGGGCTGTCAAAGTTAAAGCTATAATAACGCGTTACGCAAATTTTGTTTTAACGGCGCTAATTTTTTTTAACACATTAATGCAATCGATGTTTTGGAGGTTGTAGCTGGCTCAGTTTTAAAGTTAGAGTGACAATAGTGGTATCAGTACCAGTTTGTCAGCACACTGACACAATGCAGCTGTTGTTGCCTGTTGAGCTTGAGTTTGCCTTGTTATGATTTGATCATATTTTTTATGCTAAATGCAATACCTGTGAGGGTTTCTGGACAATATTTGTCATTGTTTTATGTTGTTAATTGATTTCCAATAATAAATATATACATAAATGTTCATAAGACAAGCATATTTGTCTACTCCCATGTCGATAAGAGTATTAAATACTTGACAAATCTCCCTTTAAGTTACATTTTAACAGAAAAAAATGTGTGATTAATTTGTGATTAATTGTGATTAACTATGGACAATCATGCAATTAATCGCAATTAAATATTTTTATTGATTGACAGCCCTAATAAATATATACATAGTTTATACAGATTTCTATTTCAGCAGATAGTTACTTGAATTCATGCTATAATCACATATCTACTGTCATAAAACCCTGTGATCACATAAACGAACCAAACTAAAATTAACTTTTCAATGTTTCGTTTGAAAAAGAAGGTCTTGGTCCACTACCAACTGGTGCGTTATGTCAACCAGGGGATGTTATGATAGTAGATATGTGATTTTAGCATGAATTAATAACCTCAACTACTATTAAATCCCTCTGCTGATCCGTATGTACATCACCAAATGAGTGCAGGGAGTGCAGTGGAAAGTTGTTAAAACAAAGTTGTTTGTGCTTGTGTCCATCTACATGTAGTTTGGCAGTTTCTCATTAAAAAGTAAGTGAATCATAGCAACTGCACAGTAATTATCAGTTATTTTTTTGCAGGTTCTTTTTGACACCAGGGGACACAAATAAGCACATAAAAACTTCAAAGTGCTGCATGACTCACTGGCAGTTATCGCAATTTGATTTCCCCACATGGGTCCATGTAGCCCTCAAGATGCTAGATGACAGTCACCAAAACTGTCCAATCAGTGAGTTTCCTCTCAGCCCATAAGACGTCATGCTTACAGGGTTTGTTTGTAAAAAAGCCAGTGTGAACACAAGACCAGAACTAGAAGGCAACAATGATAATTTTCTATCTTGGACCAATTCAATTGAAATTAGGTGTTAATGTTACTAAGGGAGTAATTTCCAAAACATATAAAATTGCATCGCTTCACCAGAAAAACAAAACTAAACAGAAATGCAGCGTTCATCGTGTTAGTTCTCCATGTCTTAGCATTCCTTTACCATTCTGCCTTCCTGACGAAATTTTGATCTGACATTTGGGTTTTATAAAACTCGGTGGTTCTTACACTGCATGCTTTTTACCCTTGAATTCATCCTCATGAAAAGTTAATGTGTTCTCATATACAAGCAGAGAAAAGATCACCAGCTGATGATGAGAGGAATACAAGCAACATGCGCTCCACAGTGAGCTTCCGCATTTTAAAGCCAGTGAAAACACAAGCAAAAACAACACTGTTGTGCTCATTCTTCTCATTTTACCTTATTAAATCCAAATGTACATGCACATATTGAATTAAGAATGAAACACCAAAATAACAAATGCTATTCATAGAAACATCTTAACCTTGGAAACACTTTCGGCTGCAAAAACTTGTCGTGGACTCTTTTTCTGGTCATTAGTGACACCATGACAGAGGCCTACTCATCACCAATGATATTATTTACCCTCTAATCAGGTTCAGCTTCCACAAGGACCTTTTAGTGTTTCCCTGACCACCTACACTAATCATTCAGACAGGCCAACCAGGAGAAATCCATGGTTCTCCTTGTTGCTGCTGTGCCTCATTTAAACCCTTCTCCAGGTCATGTTATCCAAATGAATAAAAAAGGAATAGAAATGCCCTCGCTAGCTGCAATTTGGCCTTCACGGCCACTCTCTGCTACAATGCTCATTTTGATAATTGTTCCCATAGTAACACTAAACGATGGGTAATCGAGGGTGGGCTTAGAGCATCTATATTCTCTATCCTGATTTAATTCATTTGGTAAAACGTAACTAAATTTGGTACTTGGTATTATTAGCCTTTTAGAGCTTGAACCAGTTTGCTTAAAGCCATTATTGATTAACATATTTTTCATAAGCTGGCTTCTCCACTTGTAGCATAATAATTGCTCACCCCGACCCCTATGATCTGTGGTGCAATCACTAATGAGCTTATGAAAATCATAAGTTCCTGGCAGGAACAGCGCTCAATATTAATGAACACACCCTGAGCTGATTTAGGATATGAAATTAAATATGAGGATAAACTACACCCTATCTCAAGGTTTGGATGTATTTCTTTTTGTTACAGCTGACAACCATCGCAGATCACCCCCCCACCACACACACACAATCTTCGACATATTAGAGAGAGAGGAGAGATAATAAGAGCGATTGGGGATGTAAAAAAAAAAAAGATTGAGAGGCGGTCTGCATAATTAGGTAGAGTAATTAGGTTGTATTAATCACTCACACAACATTGTAACAGAGTATTGGAAGCATCTCTTGAATTATGCAGGGGAAAGTAGGACCAATGTTGAACTGCAATGCCTTTTATTAATGATTTGGAATTAAATGGTGCCAAAACGATTAATTGATTAGTCAATCAATGGCAACAATTTGATAGATAGTCAAAAATGATGAACATTAACTGGTTCCAGCTTCTCAAATACGTCGATATGATTCTTTTCTTTGGGTTTTGGACTGATGATCAATGTTTTCTGATATTTTATAAATGTAGGCTAATCCTGCATTCATTTTTTTTTTTTTGGCCAGTTAGGGTCAGAAAAAACAAGCTGTAACATAACATTGACATTAACACCTTTTAAGTAGGGCTGTCAATAATGGGTTAACGCAAATTTGTTTTAATGCCACTAATTTATTTAACATATTTATGCAACTTGCAATTTTTGGGTTGTAACAGGCTCAGTTTTAAAGCTAGTGTGATAATCCATCGGTACCAACCATATCATACTGGCTTGTAGTGAAGGAGCCTAAATAACGCTCCAAACTCATGCTAAATTTTGGCGTTTCAAAGGGGTCCCTTGACCTGAAAATGGGTTCTATGGGTACCCACGAGTCTCCCCTTCACAGACATGCCCATTTTATGATAATCACACGCAGTTTTGAGCAAGTCAGAGTCAAGTCAGCACACTGACACACTGACAGCTGTTGTTGCCTGTTGGGCTGCAGTTTGCCATGTTATGATTTGAGCATATTTTTGAATGCTAAATGCAGCACCTGTGAAGGTTTCTGGACAATATTTGTCATTGTTTTATGTTTTTGATTGATTTCCAGTAATACATATATACATGCATTTGAATAAAGCAAATATATTTGCCCACTCCCATGTTGATAAGATTAGTAAATACTTGACAAATCTCCCTTTAAGGTACATTCTGAACTGATAAAAAATGTGCGATTAAATTGCAATCAATTGCGAGTAATCATGGACAATCCTGCGATTAATCACGATTAAATATTTTACAGCCCTAATATATACAGTATATATATATATATATA
>CAKAOH010037813.1:0-14945 GCA_916701665.1 Sebastiscus tertius | reverse complement strand
TTTCTCTGGAGATGGGCACTGCTCAATGCACTCCTCCATAGAGTGCTGCACAAATGAGTCCTAAAACCCTGAAATGAGTTAGGATTTTAGCACTTCATGTTCCCTCGTCTCTAAGTTAATGGGTTTTTTTTATGGGTTTTTAGATAGATGCTTTATTAGATACTGAAATAAGGTCTGTGGTTAACAAGAGATTTTCACGTTTTGTTCTACGATATAAAATAAGTCAGTAAATACCCCACTCACATTTTTAAGCTTTTATACGTCTTACAAAAGGCGGTTGCTAATAGGTGGCTAAATGAGACTGTAAAATGTCATCACGCCGACTCGTCCGCCATTACAGTCTCATTGTGTTGATTCACGCTCATGCGACCGTGGTGTAGTTCGTTTATAGCCTAATGTTAGCTTTTTACTTCTGGCGATTGCATTCACACTTCAAAATCATAAAAGTGGTGTTCATTTGTGGACATTATCTTACTGAGCAAAACGTGTAAGTATCATAAACGTTTCTTTGCCACAGAGCTCATTTTTCTGCAATTATCCAAAACCCAATGGAAAAAATCCCATTGGGTTTTTGTCGAGGGAACCGGGGCGATGCTATCTTCCTGGTTGGCCTACAAAAATATGTCATCCCTGCAGCACTCTATAGAAGTTAACCTTCAATGTCTCCATTTTGTTTCGGGTTTTGGCAGCTAACTTTGTTACCGTGTATCTCACCTGTTCCGTGTTGGCGGAAGTGATCCCCCATGACCCTGTCGCTAAGCAACCACGACAACACATTAGTGTTTATACTGTAACTGTACTAACGTTTTCTTCTGAGACGTGGAGTGATACTGAACGGGCAAAGGAATTAGACGTCATAGCAGTGGTATGTGGGTATTATATCACGGCTATGAACCAGTCAGATTTTTTGATTTAGGCTACCCATTTTATAAGCATATAAACATTGTCATATGTCTACGGTAACAGGCTTTCATAATGTTAACGCTGCTCCAATTAGTGTTTTTATGGATCAAATGGCTATTTAGGATGTGAAAGTGGTTGTTGTGTACTGACAAGCCTACAGAGAATTATCAAAACTCTGCAGCTCTGCAGGATGCTTTATCGCCTTTAACCTCATAGTTTGGGTTTTCTGGCCCACAACTTTAGTTCACTTTTACTCTTGTTATCAGCAACTGCAACAGGCAGATGTTTTTACGCACAAATATTCTGATAAACCCTCTGTACATTACCTGCCCTGCACCAATTGGTAGACTGACAAGGTTAGCGAGTAGCTGGTGAACATAGTGGAGGATTTAGAAACTAAAGAGCCATATATTTCCCTCAGGAGTTAATAGAGAGCAAAACAGAGCTGAATATTGGATCTAAATTTATCAGGTGGACAGAAACATGACTCCAAATGAATGCTAATGTAGCTTTGTGTCTGCTGGATTTGTAAACAGGCAATATTCGCTAACATGCTCGCCATATAAACATCATAAGGTGATAATATGTCAATGTTGTGTTTACAGCTTGGCCCTATGTGCCCCCAAGTAGCCCAACAAAAATCAATGGATGCAGGTGTAATCTGTCTGTCCTTTGAGAAAAAAAATAAAGCTTATAAAACATTTGAATCTATCTGTACATTGTTGTTTTACCTCTTTTTATCCATTTTATTTCCCCCTAGTTTTCCACCTTGTGACACCATGAACCATATGTGCACCCAACGCTAATCATCACAATTAAGCAGGAGGTGTTTTTTTTCTCCAAGCCACTATATCACCCACATTAACCCCAGAACTGCGTTCAACTACAGGCACATTTTAATAATTGAGGAACTCCAAGATCATCAATAATTGAGTCTTTTATTCATTAAACAACAAAAGGAAAGCAATAGGGGCAGAGTCAGTGAAGAAGACTCTGCATGATTCATCCCGGGCTGACACGGAAGCCTGATCTTTAGGCTGGAGATTGGACTAAACAAGTTTATGAATTACAGTGTGGGAGTTATGTCTCTTGCGGTTTGCAGACAGGTACTGTAGTAGGATGACAGATACGTATGTGGTATGGATAATTGGGCTGGCGATAACTGTCATCTGGGCACTTAATGAAGATAATCGGCTTTTGGTTTGACAGCTCAGTTAGGGCTATCGAGTTTTTTACTCTCTCTACATACATTTAAAACATTGTAAAAGATCTTACTGCCAATTATAATTTTAAATATATACTTTTTGTTATTTTAGGTTTTTCTTTAGCTCACCAAGATGTTAATATTGTCCAGAACTAAAGCTAAAGCTGTTTTTCTGTGTTTTATTGTGCGAAAAGATACAAGCTCAAGTACTCGTACCTCCCTCACCTACTCCTTATCACAATCAAGACAAAAGCTGGTCAAGAGCCCAATTTTATAGCTATAAAAGACTATAAAGCCTGTATCCCTCCATTAGTTTGGGGTTTTCAAGTCTTTTTACTGCATTTTTCCTTGGCTTTGCAAGCGCTGTGTGGATATTGTTAACAAATGCAGAGCTGCTGCCATCAGCACCTTGCATACTAATGAAAATCATGGGAAGAATTTTTATTATTGCACTCCCAATTTATTCACTATTAACAGCTAGCAGCTACCCACCCCATGAAAAGAAGAAAATAATAAATAAAGAAAGGAGCCTTTTATACTTGAAGCTTTGCCTGCACCTGCCTGTACAAAGTGATACTTACATTTGAGGGGAATACCGGGCAACGTTGTTTCGCTGAATTCATTAATTTGCGATGCATTCAGCGATGAATTCGTGACCGACAGTTTTTCAAAAGACTATACTTATAAGTGGGAGTGGAGGTGTAGAAGTGGCAGCAGTCTAACCTCCATGTTTCTTGTGTGATTTAATTCAAAACAGGAAGTTCACTAAAGCTGTTTTTTAAATGGAAAATGTTCAGTCCCATAACATATTGTAATGCAAATGTTACCATATTATTGTCTGTAGTATCACCGTTATTCATGGAGGACAGAACCGGCCAAACTAGAAATTAATAAATAAATAAGTGCCTCTATCAATGAATAAATAAATATGCCATTAAATGTACCAAAAATAATATTAAAAAATAAATGTAGTAATTAATTAATTGATAAAATGTGAAATCAATTCATATTTCTGTTGGGGTCAGGACGCATGACTATATGTTGGTTAGCTAAACGGTGTCAGCTTCTGTTTATCAATTCCAGTGTTTATTCCCGGCTCTGTAGAGCAGGTCGTCGGCCTGATGCTGCTCCCCCTGCCGCTGCCTAGTACCGTTACAGGTGTACCGTTACTGTTTTGCAGACCCACTACCGGTCTCCTCACAGAGGTTTAACTCTTTCAAAGTGGGAACCTCCAGGCTGATGTCGCCGGAAACGCACCGCCAAGCGACGTGTCGATGTCGGCACCCTGACATCGGACAGGCTGCCGAGACCGATGCGAGCTCGAGCAGAGTCACCAGTGTCAGGGTGCCGTTGCTGCTTAAATATATATATATATATATATATATGTATATATATATATATATATATATATAAAAAATAAATGCAAAAAAATAATAAAAATGTATAAAAATAAATACCTAAATTAATAAAAGGGGAAATTAAACAGAAGAGTAAATAAAGGAATTAATACAAAGGCAATAAATAAAAAATCTAATTAAAACAGAAATATCAATTAATGTCCAATTTTATCAATTAATTAATGACTACATTTATTTTTTAATATTTTTGGTACACTTCATTTTTATTTATTTATCGAGTAATTTATTTATTTATTGATTTTGGATTTTGGTAGGTTCCGTCCTCCATAAATACTATCATCTATATTTGTTAGGGGCCAGAACCTCTAACAAGGCCATTATAATTGTGATTTATCTCACTGACCACAAAGAGAAAAGCAATAATTTTCCTGAGTACAACCATACATTATTTCAGTCACCCACCCTAAATCATGACAAACAGACTCACTGGCTGTTCTTATGAGATTCATTTTAGGCTATTTATTTTCATTGTCTACGTGAGGAGCACTTCTGTAAGTCAAGCAGGTTGTGCCCTGGGTTTGTTTGGATGTTTTACAGTTTGTAAACTCCTCTTTAACACCTTTGCCTTGGAAAATAGATAGACCAATTATGGTATCTGCTGATGATTTTATCAATTAATTTACACAGAACACACAAAACAACAGGCTAGGGTTAATTGTTTGGTCTATAAAATGTCCGAAAATAGTAAAAAAAAATGCCTGGGTCAAAAAGTCAAAGGAGATGTCTTCAAGTGTCTTATTTTGTCTGAACAACAGTCCAAAACCCAAAGATATTCAGTTTACAATAATATTAAATAGAAAAGCAGCAAATCTTCGCATTGGAGAAGTTGAAACAAGGGAATATTTGGTATTTTTTTACACAAAACAACTGTAATCTATTATCATCCCATACTGCTATTTCTTCAAATTTGGCATAAACGTCCATTTGGACTCAAGGATGAACTGATTTAAATGTGGAGGTTAAAGAACAAGGTTACTTTCACCTCACAAAACACATTTTTGGCCATAACTCAAAAATTCTTACTCTAATAATGACAAAATACCTTTTTATTAAAGATAGGGTCGATGATGTTGGAAAGCTAGCATAATTTGAAAGTAGCATCACCTCAGGAGCTCCGCCTAAACCCCCCCCCTCCCCTCGGGGTTCCTTCCAATGCAACGCCCCCCAAACACATGAACGAGCACCGCCACATCGTAACTAGTTCACAGACACAGAGCGGAGAGAAGACCTCAACTCAACAACGCTACCTCATGACAAGTAACCGCAACAGTGCTACCTTTGGCTGAGTTTTCTCTTCCATTCTCCAGTAAACTTACGGCGGTGGCGACGCACTTTGAGTTCAGGCTGGTGCACGCCAAGGATAGAGTACGAGCAGGGAGGCAGGGAGGCATCTGATTGGTTCTTTCCAAGAGGCAGTGACTGGTAGACATTTTTACAGGAATACAGCAGCTACAGATGACGGCTCTTTTCTGGTCCTTTTTCAGAGCTCATAAGTGATGGATCTCTGTTTCGTGGTGTAAAGACTTACTTACAACCAATATAACAAATGGTGTATACTGGATAACATCGTCAACCCTGCCTTTAAATTCCTTCAAAGTCTTCACTACATATATTATATGAGTCTTTCAATTATCCTGGAAACAGGAGTTTAGTTGGATGTTGTTGAGGATGTGGGTAAAACTCCAGATTCATTTTCTTAAATAAAGATTAAACATGACTGTTAACTTAAATCTCTGTTGCTATTCGATAACCACTAATGAATAAAGCAATTTGCTTAGGGGCAAGTAAAAACTGACTTTGTGCAAGTAGATTTCATACCCACAAGACTTTAGACTTGTCAGATATAAGTGAACTACTTGTCATTTCCAGGAGCTAAGTGATGTAAATGAATGAAAACCCAAATGAATGTTTTTCTTACTGTACGGTATGTTGACTTAGTTTAAATTTGATCGTGCCTTGTTTTTATTTAATGCTATTCATCAATAAACTCTGAATAGAGACACAATTTGAAAACTCCCAAAAGTCCCACAGAACACACAAAACAGCAGGCGAGGGTAATGATTTATGAGCAATCGTGCATGTCCAGTAATTTTAGGAGAGGACCATAATAGGTTATTGACCAACAGTGAAGTGAGACTGATGGCGCTGCGAAGGCATTCATAATTACAAACTCTCCATGTCAACTTCCCCACCTCTCATCTGTTTTTTTATTGCACAAAATTAGTGTTAAAATATCGGAAAATCTTTAAGTGTAATTGGATCACGACGCTTGCTGTTTTTATATGAGCTGAGTATCAATATGTCAGTGACTGTGCTTTATAGAGAATATGCAGCGGGGACTTTTTGAACACAATGTTATGACTTTTTGCCCTTTTTATGTTTGAAGTAAAGGAAGACTGTGGCATTTTAATGTTTGTTCAGGAACATGGCGCATCAACATTAAAGAACAGGAAATCACACAGAATTTTAAATAAACCCTCAAATGCAGCCGTTTCCATTTTTATCCCCATCTGTTGGAGGGGTAGCTGCAAGTTGAAATGAACACTGGAGGTGAACAGATGTAAGCCCACACAAACGGAGAACCTCATAACATCACCTGTCAGTACTGATACTGAAAAGGCTCTAGATTCACTCAAGATTGTGTGTTTAAAGTCGCACGGATTAAAAGATGACATAAAAGCAACGGCTCCTTTTTTAAGGGTCAGTGAATGTGACTCTCTTTGTGGTCTGTCTAGTTTGAGGAAAATCATTTTAGGGCCAAGGCAAACATCTTGCCTCTTCCTGTCACTCTGATCCCAGCAGTGTAATAACTTTGATGGTCAGGTATTGATGATATCTCGGGGTCTTTATGAGGACATTCTCTGCCTGTGTTATTAAGTGGCATTTTATTGGTTTGTGAGGTTTTTATCACGTTGTGTGTATTTTTTAAGCACACTGCAGAGAAAGAGACCCGGCAGAGAGATGCTCCCCACCCCTTCTTTCTTTTATTTTATCACCATGATTAATAATATCTGCCAATTGCTGTGATGTGTCAGTCACTTGTGTCATCACACTATAGGATTTAACATTTTGTTGGGTCTTTAGAAGCCAAAGAGGAGTGGATAAAATTATGTCTTGAGGATTTATCTTCAAAGTTGGGCCCCCACCATTCATCTTTAGGTTTGAGTTTAGTCTTTTATCCGGCCCAAACCATCCCTTAAACTTCTTCCTTATTAGCTACCTCCTGGACGTGTTGGCAGAGGATGTGTGTGTGTGCGTGTGATCGTGTGTGTGTATTTTCTACCACCATATGGTTTCAAATGGTGGATTGTCACGTGCTTCTGCGTGTCTCAGTGGACTTGTGAACCTCTGCTACCGCTGTGTCAGTTGGGGTGTTATCTTCTTTTGCTTGTGGCTATTTTTCACCATGCGAGCGAGGCCCACGTTGATGTCTTACCGGTTGCATCAGTGTTAGTGACAGATGATCAGCCATGCACAGCAGAGGAATCCCCCATGTGCTGTATGTTGTGGAACAGGACACAGGGACGTGGCTGGTGTCCATTTTTGTATCCTCGCTGCTCGAATTTGTTTTGATTTGTACTGGAAGCGATTCAAGCTTTGCTGTAAGCTGTTTCTGTTTTTTTTCCACTCTGAAAAATACAATCATGGCTCCGGTGAAGGTTGTCATATGACCGGTGAAGGAGCTGGCCACTGCACAAGCGTTAACATCACCTTTTAATTGTTGATATAATTTGTCTAACGAGTAAATCTGTGTGCTACTCGCCTTTTTATAGGCCTTTTTCACAGCAGGGGATTTTGACTTGTCATGCAGAAAAAGCAAAGGTGTAATTGATAACATTAATGATGGCTGCATCCCATTTAGTTTGGCTAATTGCAGGACCCTGGTGCATACTGACTCACTGGGATTGCTTCCTGCGACACTTAAATAGACCTGAACATTGTTGATGGTATTACTTTAGTTCCACCTGTGCTTCCACTGTTAAGAAAAGCCAATATGTTTGCCATGAAAAGGGTAACCAATAATCTTTAAATGTCGCTGAATTTATACCAATTAAATTAGGGATGCATAATGATATCAGCATCGGCCAGAAATTAACATTTCCTTTGATATCACAGGCCGACAAGATGACGCGTATGCACATGTGAAGCAAACCGTTGACGAAGCGTCTTTGCAATTAGGTGGAAAAAAATATGTGTGTATATTGGCATCAGCAATCTGCCAAAATGAGCTGAAACATGTCGGCATATCGGATATTGGCAAAATCCAATATCGTGCATCCCTAAATTCTATATTTTTCTTTGAAAACCTTATCTAAATTTATGTGGTTTGAATTTCCCTTTTTGTAGATAATTCTAATTTGTTTCAATTTCAAAATAGTCTGAGACTCAACAAACTGTGTTGTCTTTTGAGTTTTTGCTCAATGACTTTGTCATTTTCAGATCTAAAAATTCAAGTCTCAAAATCAGTTTGCTGAATTGGATAGTAGAAATTCAGACACCGAAATTCATGATGAAAAATACAAACTTGGAAGATTCGAGCACAAAGGATACTTCTTCATCTTGTATTTCAGGCAACACCACTAGAAAACACTTTTGTCTTGAGTTTTCTATCTGAATTTTTGAAACCGAATATCTTGAAATGACCTACTCGGTGTTCAAACCACTCAAATATATGGTTTTGCAAGTATGTTGTATTAAAAATTCAACGTAAGTATTCAGTAGTGGTCCATTTGTAATCAGATATTTGTACTACTCTTTTAAAAAAGATAAAGACTATTGTAATTAAAACAATAAAATACACTCTAAGTTGACAGTTTATTATGGTCATTTCGGAAGATGTAGTTTGTGGTGTTGCTAAATTGTACTGAGAGATGTTTCTAATAATAAGTCAACCCTCTTTGATCTAATTTATTGGACAAAATGTAGGATGTCAACAAGATTGAAGTAAAAGAAAAATAGGACAGTACCTTTAAAAGAAATCTTTAAAAGTGTGTAATTAAATCACTTCAGGAATTTGTTTTAAACGTTTTTTTAAAAGTTCTTCTGGCACAGAAACTATTTTCTACGTGAATCTCATTTTGAGAGATCATCCTCAGCATCAATGTAAAGAATATTGAGAGCCCCAATGAGCTGACAGCTGCTTCAGGTCTAACATATGGTCTGGTTTAATGGGTTTACAATGCTGGAAAAACATGTATTTATTTTACGGACGAATCATGTTGAATGAATTTCAGTATAAAATACAAGATGTAAGGTGTGAGTGAAGCGACAATATACAGATACAAATATACAATACACCGGTATACAAGACAACTTGTGCAACATGTCAAGTTAAAAGTGATCACACTTCTGAGTCACCTTAAGCCATTGTTTGAGATAGGTCTTAAAAGTGGAATATGTATGAAACTCCCTTATTGCACTTGGTAATTCATCATCTTCACTAATATCTATGTACAACTTGAACCGCACGCCTGAAGCTATAATGTAAATATTTAA
Source organism: Sebastiscus tertius (assembly GCA_916701665.1). NCBI lineage: Eukaryota > Metazoa > Chordata > Actinopteri > Perciformes > Sebastidae > Sebastiscus > Sebastiscus tertius. Next base: position 5,924 of record CAKAOH010037813.1, on the reverse strand, counting down.
TATATCAATATTTTTTCAGTAATCTCTTCATTTTGACTCTCGTGTCTGGGAGAGTGCCTGCTCATGTGAGGAGACAGTCGTGATGGCAGATGATTTAAGTAAACTAAACGGGTCAAACAGGTGGCTGTCCCAGTTGGCAGAAATCTTCTTTTCATTTTTCCTCTCTCTGTTATTGTGAAGGAGTGTGTGAGTGTGTGATGCGGTGCAGCCGGGTCTCAATAACCCCCTTGGAGGTTTGAATGACACGCTTCCCTCGGAGCGGCGGGAGGCAGAGCCATATCAGACTGTGATGGATGGTATGAGGATGCTTTCAATGATGGATCTGTAAGACTGGCCCAGGACTGACTGTGACACCGAGCTGCCAAAAATGGGGCAGGAGTTACATCCTCTGTGGTCAGATTGGAGACATCCTGTTGTCTCATGAAATTTGAGCAGCTCCCCTGTGTTGTGTTTTCACACCACTGATTGCAGACGGAGATGATGCTGGACATTTTTGGGGATATAAGTCCTCGTCTGCGCCACGGAGAGTGTGAAGTTGTTTTTTGGCTCGCTAAAGCAGCAGTCAGCCCTCTTATGTGTCATCGATAGACTCTGTTTGCTACAAACTTCAGCAGCTTGAATAAAAGGTCACTAAAGGTGCCATCTTTGGTGCACACAGAGAGGAGAGCAGAGATATGGAGACCCAGATAGCAGGGAGTCGATTCCTCACACACTCTGTCATAAGGTGTTTAACAGATGGGGGGTGCTATGTTTAGCACAGATGAGAAGTGTTTCGAAGAACCTTGGAGTATTTTGGATATCCAAAGAGATACGAGGTAACCCATATGAGTTTGGACTTTCAGCATGTACCATCTCACTGCATATTATATATAAATTTATATTGTGTGTGTGTGTGTGTGTGTGTGTGTGTGTGTGTGTGTGTGTGTTTCAGAAATAGTAAAGGGTTAGTAATGTGATTAAAGGACTAATATGTAACATTTCGGGGGACCTATTAGCAGAAATGGCCATGGCGCTCCGCCATGTTTTGCCAGTAGCACAGAACAAACAAACCAAATACTGCCTCTAGCGAAAGCCATTCACATTTTTAAGTTACCTGATGGCCACCGTAGTTCACACACTTGTGAATCTGTGGTAATGTGAGCTGCAAAGTGCAAAATCGCCAGCTGCCGTCTGACTTCTGTTTCTCCTAAAGTAGTGTTATTATACTAAGGATGGCCTCTGAGCGAGGCGCACGGCGTTACCACGGTTTTGCACTCAGCGACTCACGTTACCGCAGTCTTGAAGAGGGAGGAGTCAGCGGAGGGGTGCTCAGTTGGTTGCAATCTGCAAACACACCACTAGAGGCCACCAAATCCTACACACTATATGTGTTCTGTTTTTGGATTTAATACATCGGAAAAAAGCGAAAGGTAAGACCTATTTTAATGCACAAGGTTTTCAACATGCAAACCGGGTTGAAAGGATTTATAGTCTCAAAGGCTCAATATAATTTATAGTGTCTTCTTCATCCTTTGTTTGTTTGAGCTTCTTCTGTCCGTGGGGAGATTTAGGCTTCCAGGTCTAACAGGGTGAATAATTCTTTTATCTCTCAGTCCACCAAACTGTTGAATACTCATGATGACTCAGCTGATGAGTAGTTTCCTATATAACAATGGCCTGATGATGCTTTTGGCGATGGCTACTCTACTGTAGGTTTCTTGTTGTCAGTTGTGGTATTCACGTTTTATATATTTTATCATGGTTTCTGTACCTTAGTCCATGTGTCTACGACGTCTTTGTACAGTATGTTCTAATTTTTTCCTGGCTGAAAGACAAATTTCCCCTCAGGGACAATAAAGTTAAAGTTGAAAGTTACTGTAATTTTACCTAATTATTGTATTAACTCATCAGAAAATTAATTGATACCAAGTATTTGCTTATTACAGCTGAAAAAAAAGAGAGATAAAGATTATTTTGCTTTCTTTTGGTAAAATATTGTTATAAAACCATTAGCAATGTTGCTATTGGATGATTCTGGAAAAACTTGGATTACATTGAATGATTTTATGTCCAATGCCAACTTTTTTTTTAAATTTGCACTTTCTGCATATGGCAACTTTGATATGGTTAAAGTTAAATATGGTTAAGGTATGGTTTGGGTTAGGCAACTACAACATTTGGGGAAACGCAATGAAAGATTGCGGATACAGTTAATAAAAACATGAACATTAATTGCAGGACTAACGTCGGCATTGAACGTAGATCGTGAGATGCAGAATCATCTAATATGGACATAATTTTTGGGATTTTGGGCTGTATAAAACATATATTTTGGTTTGTTACCGCTGATTTTATTGAATGGCAAGTCATAAGATACAACCTTGGACTTCATAATGTGTGACAGGAACTTTGCATTCTATTTTTTTACAGTATTTTCTTAAACTAAACAACTAATCAATCAAAACAGTGTAGATGAATATAATTCTTAGGGTGTAAAATTGCTGCAGCCCTATTGTTGCTCATGTAGAAGAAAGTCTACTCCTGGATGTTTGCTTGGGTGTACTGTATTTCCACATAAGTAGCTTTCCTGAGGACAACAGAATAACATTTGGTCACCATGAAAAAAACAAATATGGCATCCAGACTGTAACGTACGATCAAAGCGATGACCATATTTTTTTTATCAGAAAACATTTTCTCCAGATTGACATAAAAAGGAAAACAGGCTTAAAGCAAACTTCAAAAGAATATTGTGCTGTAAATCCATAACTGTAGCCTACTCTGTCTTTCTTCCTTTTCCAAAAATCTTTTTCAATGTACTAAAGGATGAATGAATACTTGTGAAAGAGAAACAAAAGTACCTGCTTTTAGCTGCTTTCAACCCCTGTACAGGACACATTTTAGGAAGAAGTATTTATGCTGTAGCACTGATACATTATCACTGAAACAGCATATAGCACTGCCATAAACAGAAACAGCATTCACTTACAGGCTGAAACAATAAACTACCATCATTATTGTTGGGGTTAATTGACTTCCGCCTTCATATTGCGGAAGAACTGAACAGCTCATTAAGGGGTTTATAGGTTCTGCCACAGGTTTAAATAACATTTAAAAGTTCTCCAAGTTCAGCTTTTCTTGCAGCACAAAGCAGATTTTTCCTGTAGGAACTTTTTAAAGAAATTCCTGGAGTTTGTCCAAGAGGCTCTATCAAATACTGAAGCTGCGTGGATTACTATGAATAGCTCCGAATCAGCCAATCTTTTTAGTTTGCAGGCTAACGTGAGTAACATTTATTTTTAATCAATCAAAAGGTCAAACACAAAGCTCTGCTCAGTAACAGTAAGGTCATTTGTCTCATCAATTCCAGACAAAATCAAAGGGATGACAACTTGTAGAGCTAATCTGAGCATATCAGGCGGAGGTGCGACACAAAAATCAATATCTGGAAAGACCTTCAACAGAAAACAGACATGCACAAAGAAACACCCACACACCCTCAGTGTGGAAGGTAGCATTTCACTCTAACTGTAATCTGGGTTGCTTGGTCATGTGTGAATCAAGCTCACCTATTGCTAATGGAAGAGAAGAAGTATGCAGATATTTCACTCACGTAGAAGTCGTAGTCCTACTTAAAGTAACAAAAGTATTCATTATGCTGAATTGCATATATATATATATATATATATATATACTTTAGTAAATGTACTTAGTTACGTTCCACCACTCCCACACCTTTTACATTTGATTACACTGCCCACTGTATTGTACCATCCACAGATATATGTTTGTATTTGACCAAACAGTTATCTTTTGCAACCGTACCTCTGTTAGAAAAAAATATAATTTAGCTGGGTGTACATTTCTGCTGGGGATTATTTCAGAAATGAATGCAGCTGCACAGTATTTCTGACATCACTGAGTTAGATGGGGTTTTTCCACGTTTGAGGACAAACATCTCGAGGCAACTTCCTCGTCGTGCTTCATCCTTAATGGTCACGTCAGCAGCAAGTTCAGCTCAGTTCACAAAACCTTTCTGAGCTGAAGAGTTACCATCACTTGAGTAGAGCTGAAGTGGGCAGTGGAGAGACTTTGGTCCCCCAGAGTGATCTGCATGATTGAAGCGGGAATGATGTCCGTCTCTGTGGAAGACAAAGCAGGATGAGCTCAATGTTATTGGCTATGCCTTCTTCTCTCAATTCAATCGAATGTCAAAATATTAAAGGTCAGATCTGAGCGATGGAAAAATTATGAAAAGGTCTAAAGCATGCTCTGAGATTTTATCGGCAGCCTCTTGGGGCTGAACCTTTGACAGTATGGGCACACTGCGCGGCTGTATCCGACTGCACTGGAATTTAGCAGCATTGTGTTGTCTCACCGTTTACAATTTAAGCTCAATTAGCTGTTGACCTAAACCCATTAGAAGTACGCAGTGCATCAAAATAAACATACAAGCACAGGGGACAGAAGAAATGAGGCGCCGCCTTTGTGAAAGTCCAAGAACATAATGGAGATAATGAATTTATTTCCACTACTATACAGACATTTTACACAATATTGCATCGGCCTGAATCATAGCCAAAATGTCCCCATTGTGTTCAGCGCTTCGCTGTTCATTCCCAGAGCAGCGAGAATCTGTTTTGTTATATCATTATGCAGGAATTGGTTTTCTATTCAGGAGGCTCAGCTATTTGCTGCTCCACTTACCCTGACAGTAACAAAGTGAAACTTTAATCTCCCCTCAGTGTCAACAGCAGCTGATAGCAATTAAGGAGAAAGCCTGGATACTGAAGTGGTGCGTTTGACTCAAAGAGTTCACCCGCATCCCTCACTGCAAAATTTAAACGACTTCTCTTTATGCAGCCGCTGTCCAGACCCAAATTTCTTTTCAGGCCCTTAAATTGAATTACAAAGCTATGTGAATGAAATAATTCTCCGTGTCTCTATTGTCTGTGTCTGCACAGATGTTGAGCATGCATGGAAACAAAATACAGTTATTGTTGTTTTCATTGCAGATTCTATTCCCACAGTGAGTGGCCTTTATATAGTTAAACAACATAAATTAGATGTTGTACCGTATTTTCCGCACGATTAGGCGCACCTAAACGCCTTCAATCGTTTCAAAAGCTGATCATGCGCCTAATAATACAATGCGCCTTGTATATGGCCCAGTATTAAAACGCATACAGGTCTCAGTTACGGTAAGCAGCCGCGACTCGATTTTCCCCCGTAATAGTGCGCAGTGCATGCTGGGATACCGGGAAACTGGCGTTTCATTTCCATTTTAATATTTTTGTAAATACCCTGAAATGGCTCCTACCAAAAGACACGCGTACAACGCTGAGTTTAAACTCAAGGCGATAAGCCACGCACAAGAACACGGCAATAGAGCAGCAGCGAGAGAATTTAATATCAATGAATCAATGGTGAGGAAGTGGAGGAAGTATGAGGATGAGCTCCGCCAAGTAAAGAAGACAACACAGAGTTTCCGCGGGAACAAAGCGAGATGGCCACAGTTAGAGGACAAAGTTGAACAGTGGGTTGCTGAACAAAGAGCAGCAAGCAGAAGTGTTAGTACAGTCACAATTCGTATGAAGGCAATAGCGCTAGCTCGCGAACATAACATCAGTGAATTCAGAGGCGGTCCTTCTTGGTGCTTCCGTTTTATGAAACGACGTCATCTCTCCATCCGTACGCGCACTACTGTGTCACAACAACTACCAGCTGATTATCAGGAAAAGTTGGCCACTTTCCGCACATACTGCAGAAACAAGATAACTGAAAAAAAGATCCAGCCAGAGCATATCATCAATATGGACGAGGTTCCACTCACCTTCGATATCCCTGTAAACCGCACTGTGGATAAAACAGGAGCACGTACGGTGAATATTCGCACCACAGGGAATGAGAAAACGTCCTTCACTGTAGTTCTCGCCTGCCAGGCT
>CAKAOH010037812.1:0-21071 GCA_916701665.1 Sebastiscus tertius | reverse complement strand
CGCTCCACCTCTAGACGTGAACGTGCGCTCACTCCACACTGCAGAAGAGTTAGTTTAGCTCTGAGGATATCTAGTGAATGTTCAGTGGACGTTTGTGCAGAAATAAATGCTGCAGCTCCTCCAGAGAGAAACGTTACCGTCTCCCTCCTTCGCCCGCAGGGAGACACCGGGTGCCGGTGTCACGGTTCACGTTTCTCTCTGCGGAGGCTCGTCACTTCACGAGACACGGAAAACCTCTGTTGGTGCGCGCTGTGTCAGTGAATGCAAGCAGGCAGCGGAGGAGAGGCTCCGGTTGCCGGTGTCTCCCTGTGGGCGCAGGAGGGTGAGGCAGGAAAAGCCAACACTAGGATCAGATCTAAATCATGGAGAGACCTCTGTCTGGTCAGCTAACATTACTGCCAAGCAGCTGAAATATAGAGTGATATTGTGCTTTTAGCTGACGTGTGTCGCCTCACTGTTTTGAGCGATGCTCGTTCAGGTCTATTTAGAGCGAGCAAGCGCGAGCCCGACGCTGACTTTCATTGATTTCACGGCCACAGGTGTCGCTGTTAAGAAGCAATTCTGAAAGTTACAAATAGTCCCTTTAACTGTGATGAAATATTTTAATCCATTGACACCCCTAATAGTTACATTATATTTGCCAAAAAACTGTATCAAATCAATCGATGAGCTGAACAAGAATAGGGTCGGCAGCGATACGTGGGATCAATGCACCCCTGGATGATTGTTTAATTGTGATCGTCTCGCCTCTGGTGTGATTTTTGGCTGGACAAAATGAGATTAAATGTACCATATTGTTAAAAAGTGAGATTTTCAAGTCTTTTACATTATAAAGCAGGTTTAAGTGTTATAAATACTGTTAACTATCAAAACGCTCAATATACGGAGAAATACACACAGTATTCAGAAATTGTACGTTTGCAACAAGCTGTTTTTGTTTTAGTCCCAACCTTCGGCCCGTTCGCACGAAAACGCATATAAATGTCACGATAATGCGTAAGGCGTTTATCGTGCAATAAGTACACCTCTCTTGGTTTCTGCGTGTCATTTGTACGCTCTTTATCCTGAACTGACTGCACTATGAACACATCCGCGTATAAATGATACAGTAAGTAAGTTAGTGACGTAGAATAAAAAGAGAGAAAGATGACTGATGGTGGGTTCAACAAACACAGGACTTTAACCAGGAGACCGTTGTTAAATAGTGTTTTGTAAATTCCGTTTGCAATGATTGTCACATGTTTTTTGTTGATGTTTGTGACGTGTTTTCCTTAGTTGTTTCCGTACTTATTTTAAGTCCAACCATGACGTTTTCCCTTACCCTAACTAAGTGGTTTTCTTGCCTGAACCTAACTGCGGACGTTTGCGTAGCGTACAAATGACACGTGAAAACGCTAAAATATGTATTCATGACACATGGAATGTCCGTGTAATGTTGTGGTATTTATACGTCTTCCTGTGAGACCTGGTTGAACCTTCAGAATAATCCATAAAGTCAGCGTGCTGATGTGTTTATTGAGCAGCAGGTGGGATATTGGCGGGCGTGTTAACACCCCGCGGCCTCCTCGGAGGGCATTTGGTGAAAGTGAAGGAGGAAAAGTTCACTCATGCCTGCTGGATTTGGCCCTGCGGGCTGCTGCATATGCTGCGGTGGATTACACTGATCCAACTTAATGCCTAAGACCATGCAATCATTCATAACTACAGGAGCTGTTGAGGGCACAGCCGTGGATGCTCCCAGCACCATCTGCCGCTGCAGGCAGGATTAACTTCGAGGAAGATGTTGAAAGGTGGGGGTGGAGCAGCCTGCAGAAAAAAACGCCACTGAGGAACCTCACACTTTACCAAAACATCAGTCTGCTGTTTTTAAGCTGCCTGAATTAACTGAATCTGTCTCTTCAGTAACCCGACAGAGTGACGATTGAATTCAATGCAGTGATCAAAATTGATCAAGATCAAAATGAGCCTACTTCTCTCTTGATTTATTACCTCAGTAAACATTGTAAACATGAGTTTATGGTCTCAATCTCTAGTTTCAAGTCTTCTTCAATACAGCATGATGTTCATTTAGTAAATGATGGTCCCATTTAGAGTCAGATAGACCATAAAGCAGGGAATGCTTTAGGGCGGGGTTACCTTGTGATTGACAGGTCGCTACCACGCCATTGTCCGGTCTGGGAGTTGTCCATGTTTTCGTCTTACAACTTTAACCCTTTCACTGTGTGTTTTCACTTCATCAAAGTTAGTTATAACATTTTGGTTGCCTAAAAATGTCTTATTAAGCGTTCGGTTGTTGTCTTAGCTCCACCGTCTCGTGTCACTTCTGGTTGCAAAAAACCAAGATGGCGATGGCAACAAAAACCAAGATGGCTACAGCCAAAATCCCAATCTCGAGGCTTCAAAACCGTAGTCCCCAAACCAATGGGTGACATCATGGTTATGGAGGACAGAACCTGCCAAAATCAAAAATAAATGAACAAATAGATAAATGACTTGATAAATAAATAAATCATTAAATGTAGCAAAAATAATATTAAAAATAAATGTAGCCATTAATTAATTGATAAAATGTGACATAAATTGATATTTCTGTTTTAATTTGCTTTTTTCTATCTTTGAATTAATTACCTTATTTATTTACTCTACTGTTTAATTTTACCTTGTATTTATTTATGTGTTTATTTCTATAAATTGAAACAATATATATTATTTATTCATTTATTTTTTTATTTATTTTTGCACTTATTTTATATTTATTTTTAAATGTGTGTATTTATTTACATATATCGAGTCATTTATTTATTTATTCATTTATTTTTTATTTGGCAGGTTCCGTCCTCCATACATAGTGACTATTCACTTCTTATATACGGTCTATGATTTTTACACTGTGGCATGCTACTGCCTTAGTAAAATATCTGATTACTTCTTCCACCACTATGTGAGACTCACAACACATTTTGGAGGAAAGTTGTATGTTGCTTTTAACCACTTTTGTGCATTCTGGCCTTTGAAAAGCGACAATAAATACTAAAATGGTGTCATCTGTTTGTTTGTGTCTCCACAGAGAGTTGACGCCCTGCCCTCCGATCATCAGGAGAGTCGATCCGCCTGCAGGAACCCCCGTCCACCAGGACAAACCAACACACAAAACTGCTGCTGCACTTCAACAAAAACAGCATCTACAACCCTTTTCTGGAACTCTGTGCCTTCAACCAAAATTCACCAGTGATACTTCTGAAGCTTTTGCTTTTTTTTGTTGTTTTTCTTTGGACTCAGAGGATTTATCTGCCTGATGTAGGAGGGCCTGGGATCAGGTTCACACTTCTGGAGTTTAAAAAAAACCTAACCAGGAAATGCAAATTTTGGTCATTTTAACGTCCTAACGTGTTCTTTTTTGTTTTTCTGCAACTTGTGTCAGTGATTTACTTCATATCGGAAGAAAATCCCTCGCTGTGCAATATCAGTCCATATTTATGTGAAATTGTCATGTGGATGTAGACTTTGGACAAACTTTTTTTTGTTTTATTTTTGTAATGGTGTTTTTCTGATTTCTATTTTTCTAAAATGATGAAAGACTGATGAGCGGAGGGAAAAAAAAAAAATATCATCTGAACACATTTGAAGGGAGAGAAGACGTTTGGTTGTTGCTGAATTTGTCCCAGTTTAGTTTTCCTCGACGACACCCCCCTCCTGCTCTGACCGGAGCCAAAGCCATAGCCTATCTCAGTTAACAACACACCAGTGTCCCCAACAGCAAGATGCATTCAGGGTCTCACCGTCTGGGGCCGACACCACAGACTCCTCTTGTCAGCTCATCTTAGCTGTTGGATTTTATGAGCGACGTTTCGGTTTCTACTGTATGTTCAGGGGCTTGAATCTGAAGTATTTAGTATTTCTCTACCTTTGTGTGGCCTGTTCTTCTTGCTGTTATTTTGTACTTCCTCCTACATATCAATCAAGCAACTATAAGTGGCATGAGTACGTGTGTCAGTGAGAACAATGAATGAGTGTGATCGCCAGAATGGGAGGGGAAATACTGTAAATTCTCAAATAAAAGCCGACTAATGGCTTCGGCGTCTGGGCCAAAACCAAAGTATCCTCTTACGACGATTAAAGTTCATTCTTCTTCTGCTTTGTGTGAAACACATAGTTTAGGATACCTCATAAATTTGGTATTTGTTACCTAAATGTTGGACCATATTATGCTGCCTTCATGTTTTATGGGAGTTACTACAATTTCTGACCTGTAAACATCCAAGTTTGGACAGTTTTATGAGTTTCCACTCTTTACAAAGCATAATCTCAGGAGATTAAAGTGTGATTTATTCTCAAATCTAACCACAGAGGTTCAGCTTCAGAGCTTTCAACCACATTTCAAGGCAATTGTGCAGATCTTTTCTTCCCATAGGGTCAAGAATTAATATCTAATATAACTTCGGGTAATATTAGTAGACCAGTTTATTGGTTGTTGATCGCTTTGTTAATATTGTGCTCGAGAAATCGAAAGGCCGGCGTTGTTAAGATAACTGGAAACTCAGATAAAACTAAAAGAGCACTTGGAGAGCGCAGACCTCTGCAGGCCCAGTGAAAAATAATCCATATATCCACCCCGTACAGATTCATTCCATGTCCCATGCTACACCCTTCCACCGAGTTTCATGAAAATCAGGGTGGTAGTTTTTCTGTAATCCTGCTGACAAACAAACAAACATACAAGCCGGACCGAAAACGTAACCTCCTTGGCGGAGGTAACTATAACATTAAATCAATAAAGTTTTGAAGATTTCTAGAAATTTGCTTCTCCTGCATTTTGGTAAGAAATGGAGTAAGTAAATAAGGTATTGTCCTAAATTAAAGTCTACAGGCGAGAAGGGTCAGAAAAGGTCAAATATAGGCCTATATCGAACTTGGAGCTTTGGCAAACAAATATGAATTCCTCACGCCAAGTCCGTCATTTAAGGTCATTTAATGGATGTTTGATCGTCCATTTTAACCCTCACTGGACCAAGTCTGCAATCATACAACCATCTTGAAAGATGTCGTGGATGTTTCACAGTTTTCCATATCCACCATCTATCCCATACGGCTGGCGACAACAACGCAGCGTTAGCCCCTCTAACAAAGAGTATAGAAGCAAAGAGACGAAACTCTGGTGTTTTTTTTTTACAACAGCCGATGCCGCCATTTTGGACTGCTATTTATATTTATAATTTTTTCTTGTTCAACACAGGCCATTTCAGTAGAATCTGACAACAGAAAATAGAAATAATGTAGTTTTACTTTTGTGCGACACTTTTGTAGGCGGACGTTTTACTGGCGTCTGGTAGTCGCTGTCAGTCCAAAATGGCGGAAGCGTAGCTCTGCTGCTGGGCGCTGATGTTGCAATGGAATGAACAATTGACTTTCACTTCTTGGCAATATACGTTCTTTGCCTCTAATAATCTAACGTTAGATTAGTGCCTTGTAAGCGGATGTTATGTCGCTAGTAGCTTAGCTACCAGTAGGTCTACTATTGTCGTTCACAAACTATTGAAAAACAAATGAAAATGTGAAATATTTACTATTGAATTTCAAAAACAAGATAATATTAAGAAAATGTGAACAACTGATCCAAAAGTTGAAACAAAAAACACTGTTTTCACTGTGCTTTTATCGCATTACGCTTTCACAATAAAAGTCTTTCAAGGGAATTATGGTCTCTGAACAAGTGGGAGGCTTTTAATGTGAAACTGAAAAAAAATGAATGAGTTTATTCACAGGAAGTTAACATGGATCAAGAGCGAGGGACGCAAAATATAATCAAATGTACTTAAAAAACAGGAGGATTTATTAAAAATAATTTCCTCTTTCTACTAAAGACTCGGCCACTATTTGAGCATTTACAGTAATTCTTGTTTTATTGTTTCAATCCTGTTTTCTGCAGTTGTGAAATGTGTTCTGTGTATCCTTGAAGCTGCTATCCCTGTACTGTGTAGATCGGAGATGTCCAGCCTTATCCCTGAAGTCCTACAAACATCCTCCATTAGCTGTCCACATACCTCACATACACACCAACACACGTTTATTATGAACTCAGTCATTAAATGAATCAGTGGTTCAGTTTGGGCCTTTCAGGGAATCAACGTTTTCACCATTGAGAACTGTGTTTTCATCCAAAAGTGACTATTCTGTCTTGTGTTCCGAATTTAACCTGATTAACAAGGTGCGTCTCTGTTCCTTTAACCGAACAAAGATTCAAACGTACTGATATTTCAGAGCCATGGTCGGGGCCATAGATTCTAACTTACTTCAAACTGCCTACGGTTATTGTCCCATGAGCAGCCAAGATGTCAGTTAGCTAGCTCGTTAGCTTTCAACACCCATCAATAACTCTTCATTGAATGAAATCTTGAGAACAAAATGCCAGTAAACATCTAAGTACAGAGAAAACAGAAAGAAGCTTGGAAACTGATTAGCACTAACATGTTCCTGGCTAACTAGCGTGTTAGCATTTTATCTCTCCTGCCAGTTTTTCCAAGTTGAACTGTTTGTTTTTGATGAAAACACAGCTGTTTACTTCTGGGCAAAACTCACAATGTCAAATCTGTGATCCCGTCAGAGGCACAAACTGGAGCTCGTGGCCCACACGTTTGTTTTGTTTTTTAATCAAATCAAACATTTTGCAGCATTTTATAATATTTCTTGAAAAGCGACTGTTTGTAGGCATACCTGCAAAGTGTATTTTTCTTCTTTTTTTTTTAAATGCATGGTTTTGATTGAGCAAAGCCCTCCATTCATATCCACCAAGGGATGTTGTGTTCTGCCAACAGTAGTGGAGGTAGTTTCCTTTCTGTGTGGAGTCCGTAGACTTTGCTGCCTGTGAGTGTGAATCACCCGTGAAGCTGCCTCCGTCCATCAAGTACCTTTTTACTGACGCCATTCCCCAAAACAACGCTGCCAAATTGGTCTGAATAAGCCAAAAGTTTTCTGACGTTCTCTGTGTATAAGTGGTTTAAGTGTATCACATGTTAAACCTCATCCCGTTAATGTTACATTGTGTTTTTAACAAAAAAGAATCCTGTTTGTTAAATTGTTGATAATATATGCAGAAGAGTTATGAAATAAACTGAAACAAACTCAGATGTTTGTTGGCTGATTGCATTTCATTGTTTACCCACTTGATGGAGACATTTTCTGTATTTCAAGCTCATCTCAACATCTCTCAGCAAAGTATTTTTTTATGTTATTAAACATTAATTTAGGGCTATCCAACATAATAAACTAGATTTTGACACAATGACCTTCAAAACAAGGCCTCAAGGTTAGAAAATAAATCAGTTGATATGGTGCTTCAGTGGTGCAAATTCCCAGACCCACTTCTTAATTAATTGAGCACACAGTAAACCAGAGAGATTAAACTGTAAAATTGAATTTAGACATGCTAAGATAAATAATAACAATAATTTTGAGAGTGTATTGAGGCAGTGTGGGTGACCTTTGTAAACTGTACTCTTAAAGGAAAGTTGTAATAGATTTGTTTTAGTCTTCTACACTTTTTTTTTTTTAAGTTTTCATACTTCATTCATACTTACATATTTCAAAGGTTCAATACAGTAGTTAATTAATGCACGTTTTTCATTATAAAAAAATCTGTAAATATATTAGTTTAATATTTTTAATAATGTTGTGTAGCATAATTTATTTATTTATTCATATAATTAATTTTGATAATGAGCAAACAAGCTGTAGAACTAAAACTATACTTTCTATATCACTATAACTATACCCCAGCGGTCAAAATAATAATAAAATTGGATTTTTACAGGGAATCTGCTGGGTATTTCAATAATTATACATATATTATAAAGAGAGCGAAATAAGAATGTAACATTGCCCTCTGTAAACATTTGAGAATCAAACCAAATATAGGTTAAAAAATATTTCAGTTCATATTACTGATATGGTGCATCTTTGTAAATGTGTGTTTAATCAAGTTAAGGTAAAATAATTTAACACAGAGGGCCAGAAGCTATTTCACCGGAGAAGGTTGGTTGGTTGGTTGGTTGGTTGGTTGAAGGTGATGGATATTTGAAGACCACTGATCCATAACACAACACACTGAGGGTTAATCTGTCCGAAATATGTTAGTTAAAGGGACTGTTTGTAACTTCTTACACGTATAAATCACCCGTGTCGGTTTCCCATGCGAGCTCGCATGTGGCTACACTGTTCAGTCTCAGACTCCAACACAAACTACATGGAAGCACCAAAACCTCTTGGTTGTATCTGGTGAAGCCCGTCTGTTAAACAGTGTTGGCGGCGGTCGGAGGACGCGGAGGAGACCGTAGCTTTGGTCTCCAGGACCGGAGTCTCTGCTGTGCTCCTCTGCTCATCTGCCTGCCTTCACTCAGCTCGCTCCACCTCACGTGCATGCGCGCACACTACACACTGCAGAACAGTTAGTTTAGCTCTGAGAATAGCTAGTGAATGTTCAGTGGACATTTGTGCAGAAATAACTGCTGCAGCTCCTCCAGACCAACAGAGGTTTCCCGTGTCTTGTGAAGTGACGGGGCTCCGCAGAGAAAACGTTATCGTCTCCGACCAAAACTCCGGTGTCTCCCCTGTTCCCTCCGGCCGCGGTCGGGAGGCTGAGGCAGGAAAAGCCAACACTAGGATCAGTATTGATTCATGGAGAGACCTTTGTCTGGTCAGCTAACGTTACTGCCAAGCAGCTGAAATATAGAGTGTGTTCCAATCCACGTACTTCCTGAAGTACACTTCAATGTAGTGCACTTTGTGCACTCTGTACTCACTTGAGTAGTGCGTAATTTTCAGCGGGGTAGGATTGTCTCAAATCGAATACTCTGCAGCTCACTGGCCGGAAATGACGATCGCAACATTTGACCGCGGCTCGCTACCCGCCAAAATATCTTCCGAAAAAAAATTAAAGCAGAGTGGAAATTATGTTTCCAACGTCGTCGCCTACGATGTGTCCTCATGTTGGCTGAAAATGCGCCGGTATGTTTACGTATTGTATTGTTTTATTCTGTTATCTACGTATGTTTGAATAGTGCTCGTGGCTCCGCTCCTTCCGCTACGTAGCCAAGATGGAGGCAGTTGAGTGTGGAAAGTGTCCAGCGTTCCACACTCAACGATCTGACTGTTTTGAGTACAACATCCGGGTACTTTGAGTGCACTGCATTTGCCGTACTACCCAATTGGAATGCACTATGCACTCAAAATAATGAGTATGTAGTACAGAAGTATGCGGATTGGAACACACCGTCAGAGTGATATTGTGCTTTTAGCTGACGTGTGTCTCCTCACTGTTTTGAGCGATGCTCTTTCCTGTCTATTTAGAGAGAGCAAGCACGAGCCCAACACTGACTTTCGTTGACTTAACAACCACAGGCGTCGCTGTTAGCAAGCATTTCTGATTCTTACAAACAGCCCCTTTAATATTTTTCTTATTTTGTCAACAAGTAAATATACTTGGAAAAAAAAGTTTGGAAACTTGTGTTTGGTGGATTATTTCTCAGTTGTTACAATGCTAATTGGCATTGTATTTTACATGGTTGGAAAGCCTGTTTATATACCTTCACAATGATGTCCAACTTGTAAGGATCATGCATTTGTGGGATGAGCAGCACAGCTAATTATGTGGGTAGCGCCCAAGAAAAATTTGCCAAAATGCTCTGCCAATGGTAGACAGTGCTGCTCATCCCACAAATGCATGATCCTTACAAGTTGGACATCATTGTGAAGGTATATAAACAGGCTATCCAACGATGTAAAATACAATGACCATTAGCATTGTAACAACTGAGAAATAATCCACCAAACACAAGTTTCCAAACTTTTTTTTTCCAGTTTATATGTGGCACTTAAATGATCAAATCAATTGAATAACAAGGGAAACGTGTCTTTAAAAAAACAATACACCCATTAAAGCATCATAAACACGTTAAATTAGGCTTTTTGTAACGATATACTGATGTTAAAATGTACCTTCATTCACTTTAACGAGCCAAACAGCAGGCACAGGCGTGTCTGACGATCAGCCAATGGCAGAGGGGAGACAGCACAGCTATATTTGCATGTACGGGGTTTAAGAAAACGCAGCGCACTGGTTCGTCCCACATTTCTCGGTGAATACCAGAAGAATAACCATGCCTGATCTGCCAAAATCCACAGCGCCCAAGAAGGGATCTAAGAAAGGGGTGGTGAAGACCGCCGGCAAGAAAGACAAGAAGAGGAGGAAGACCAGGAAGGAGAGCTACGCCATCTACGTGTACAAAGTGATGAAGCAGGTGCACCCCGACACCGGCATCTCCTCCAAGGCCATGGGCATCATGAACTCCTTCGTGAGCGACATCTTTGAGCGCATTGCTGGTGAGGCCTCCCGTCTGGCTCACTACAACAAGCGTTCTACCATCACCTCCAGGGAGATCCAGACCGCCGTCCGCCTGCTGCTGCCCGGTGAGCTGGCCAAGCACGCCGTGTCTGAGGGCACCAAGGCCGTGACCAAGTACACCAGCTCAAAGTAAACCGTCACGCTCTATCAACCCACTAAACCAACGGCTCTTTTAAGAGCCACGCACTTCTTTTTAAAGAGCCAAGATTCAATCAAATGTTGTTGCTACTATATACAGAATGAACACCTTACATTAACACAAGTGACACTAACACCTGTTTATCATTAAAGACATTAATTATCTTTTATCTTCCCTGGTTGTGCCCCAATTTAAGTTAACACACTTTATTTTATTCTATTATCATTTTATTGGATGGAGGGAGTTTAGATATCATATTGCAGTCGTGCACAAACCACCACATATGCTGCTACTTAACCAACGTCTAAATTGTGTATATTGCTTGTCTTGGTATATATATTGTGCTTTCATTTTTATTTGTTCTACTTTATTTACTTGTACTTTTATGTTGCACACTGCTGATAAACTGTGAAATAGATTTCCATTGTTCTAAACACAAAGACAAAGATCTATAGTATAGTATGACGTATACAGTGCAATGTAATAATCATAATATAACAAAGTATTATATAATGTAGTGCAGCAGAATATCAAATGTGATATGGCATAGTATCATATCTATATAACATAATATGGTATAACAATAAAAGCAATAATACTAATGAACTAAATAGTAAGTAATGGTTATGTATGTTAGTGTTTGTAGGTGACACCTAAGATTGGGGAAAACATCTTATCAATACAGAAACTGGTTTAAATATTTTACACAGATACACTATGCAATGTTAATTACATGCTTTTATTGTGAAGGTGAAGGTTTCTTCCGTTTCTATTGTTGCATTTATTGTTAAAAACTGTTGCCGCCCAGCAGACTGGCTGTAAATCCCCTTATTGATATCTAACAGTACAACTCAAAACGCTATAGCAATATAAATAGGAATAGCAATAATACTAAAAGGGTTTGATAGTTATGGTGGTTTCATTTTGAGGATTATGGAGAGGGGTGTTCAGGGGCCTGTTTCACAAAAGCGGAATAAAGATATCCAGGATAAGAGAGAAAGCAAGGGTTGACCTAGTCTAGTCAGTTCATCCTGGCTTAAGTGGTTTCACGAAGGCCAAGCAAGGCTGAAGAGGAGCGACTAGGTTGAGCCAGGTGTAAGTAATTCAGAGAGATGCACGTTCACTGCTTTCCTCAATAAAACCTCAACAAAACCACAAGGTCGATCACAGATTTACTGATGCTGAAATGGAGTAAACGCATTCTGCGTACTTTAAACCCAGTGAGAAACAGCTTTTAATGGAAGATTAGGAGGAAGTTTAGCATCTAATATGTAGAAAAGGAGACACGGCCGTCAGCTGCTGTAATAAAACAGCGAGATAAAAACGTGGCAAACAATAGCAGACCGACTCAATGCGTAAGTATCCTAACGATATACATTAACTCACCACTGCTGTTAACTGAAACCGTCATCATTAAACCATTCAAGGAGTTATTGTCACTTCACCTTAAAGTGAGTGGTGGAAGTTAATATATTATTTAGGAAATTTACCATGAAGATTAAATACAACCACTAATCCACAATGCTAGAATACCATATACTGTATAACAATAATTAATACATTATGTTACATACTGTACATGCTTACAGTGTGCACTGGAATGATCACTTACATTTCTTTCTAATTTCCTCAAATGCTTCCTTTTTATCTCCAGATCTCGGTCCAAGTCCTGCAGGTTGTTTGTTTCTGGTTTTAAACTTTGACTCTTTTTAAATAAATCACTTTTTTCATTGATATTTGCACCTCTGCAAACTATATTTTCTTTTAAGTGTGTGCTGTATGCCTACAGACATCTGACTGTTTGTCAATTCTTTAAAACACATATTAATTAGCATAGCAGGAATTGTGCATGGTGTGCCCTATTACTACCATTATTTATAAAGAAAGAAAGAAAGAAGGTCAATGGAAAATACTTATTTAGTCCATAATGGATAAGAAGGCAGTGATGTGGTGCTCATGGAAAACATCATTTTTAACAGGACCCAGATACTGTACAGTCTGAGAGCAGCCTGGCATTGTAGTGAGTGTTATGTGTAGGACATCCACACCATGCAGAGTTAACAACTGATCTGTGTTTTACACAATTCACAAACTGTCAGATGTCTGTAAAGCACACACTTAACAAACATACTGAGGGGATTAGAAAGAGAAGGAAGTGGTCATTTCGATGTCCACTGTCAGTATTCACAGTAACAGGATGTATTAATCATTGCTGTGTGTTTCTCCCCCAGCAGACCAGTGATCCAAGAAAAATAAAAGACAAAGCATCGTGGTGTCCTCTCCCTGTTGTTTCATGAATATACAGAACACTATATATACATGTATATACACACTATAAAATATACAGTACACTATATAGTTACTGGTCCAGCGAACTTTATCAACCATTTCTAATCAATAATATCTTCATCAAACCTCTAACAACAATATGAACAGCAGTCTTCATAAACACAATATAACCGTAATGATGATTATCACATGAATGATTATAAAAATAAAAATGAATGATAATCACAATGTTAAAATAACAGTACTTAACCGAATGGTGGTATGTATTCAGTTAGCACTTATTTTTATTAGCCTGCATTAAAAATGGTATTTTAATGCAGGCTAATAAAAACAAGGCTAAATACATGCATAAGATCATGGACTAACTGTAAAAAACACACTGGTTTCTGATCAGTGACTGCTGACTGAACAGATAAAACACCAGGATTAATCAAGCCTGGCTGTTGGCCTGGTGTGGAGCAGGCTAACTGCACAGAATAAATCTCCATGGTAATTTATGTGCCACTGCGTTCGTGAAACCGAGTCAAAGCTAAACTGAGCCAGGATAACTGGAAAACCCCGGCTTAATCCGTTATCTTGGTTTTGTGAAACAGGCCTCTGGTGGCCCATCGTCCTTCATGGTTATGGATGGCTCTCTGTATGGATGAGAGCCTCTGTATGGATGGCTCTCTGTATAAATCTCTGGGTGAGGATGGTGTTTCTTTCTTGGATGGTTTGAGTCCGGACATACTGTGGATGTAGTGGGTGCTGATGTATTGAGGGAGTCTGTATGCCAGTTTTATTCCCTTGTTCTGGATGATTTGTAGTCTGTTGAATTGGTGTTGTGAGGCTGTGGTCCAGGCTGGTGCTGCATATTCAAAGGTTGATCTGATGTATGTTTGGTAAATCTTGAGGATGATTTCTGGTGATGCTCCGTGTCTGTGTTCGGTGCTTTGAGGTGGTTCAGTCGTTGGTTGCCTTGTTTTTCCAGGTTATTGATGTGGGGGATCCATGTCATGTTCCTTTGAAAGGTGACTCCTAAAAGCTTTGCCTCTTTGGCCAGGGTGAAGGGGGTGTTGTGGAGGGTGAGGTGGATCGTTGGTTTGAGTTGGGTGTTTCTGGTGAACAGGACGAGCTGAGTTTTGGTGGGGTTGAGTTTGATTCTCCGTTTGTTGGACCTGGTTTCTATTGTTGTGATGCATGGTTGGAGTTTCTTTGGCAGCCAGTGGAATTGATTTGGAGTGAGTCCAGTAACAGAGGTCGTCTGCAAATTATGAGATGTGTCCTACGGTGGGTGGAGGGTAGTAGACGTTGGAGCAGTGACAGCTGGTAGAAATTTTTCTAGGTAGGGCTGTGCCACATCCAATCAATTTCAGCAAACATCCTGGTATGATTTAATGTAAAAGAGTGAAGGTATCAAAAACACATTACTACTTTTCAGTTAAATAATTATTATAGTTATTAATTATTAAAATAATAAACAATTATTTTATTACAACAGGAGCAGTAAAGAATGCTTAGAAAAACACAACAGTATAACATGTACTCAGTGGTGGAAAGTAACTAAGTACATTTACTCAAGTACTGTACTTAAGTACAATTTGGAGGTACTTTACTTGAGTATTTCCATGTTCTGATACTTCTACTCCGTTAAATCTCAGAGGGAAATATTGTACTTTTTACTCAACTACATTGATTTAATAATTTTACAGATTCAGATTACTAATACAAAATATAATCAACAAATAAATGATGTATTATTATAGATTAAACTACCCAGCAGTATATCAAGTCATTCAAATGAGCTCCACATTTACCAGCTGCAACCATAATGTGATGAACACATTAATGCATCAATAAGGATAATCCAATAATATACATTATTCTGCATAATGTGTACTTTTATGTTTGGTACTTTAAAACTGAAGTAGGTGAGATTGGAGCAAATATGATTAAAAAAAGTTATTTTTATAAAACGGTTGCTATATCGTGACAGTAGTACATGAACAAGGTAACCTTATACAAATCATGTTCCTCTGTGTCCCCCGGTGCTCCTAACGGCATCTGCTAGATTTCACAGACCGGAGGAAAACAAGCAGTAAGAGCTGATCTGAGGTCTGCTGTCCAGCTGCTGTCTATGAGAGCCAGCTGTCAATCACTCGCGAACTCCATCCAAACAATCAAACTAGGCAGCGCTGATCAAATATGGATCAATATTCTGTTACATTAATGCCTATTTCTCTCCTCAGATGTTCTCAGAATCATCTTGTAGTGCACGGTTTAGCTGTAAAATGAGAAAGTTTGTGACACCATTGTGAAATCTGGTAAAGGAGCGCCAAGTTCTGGTCACATGACCGTAGCACAGCCAATAGGAACGCTTTCTCAATTAAATGACCTGTGATTGGTCAAAGTCTCCCGTCACGGGCTAGATGTTCTAAAGCCTGACGAGCAGTAGCTTGCTTATGTCATTCGTTCATAGCTTGAATCAGCTATTGGCTAAGCTGCTACATAGACCCGCCTGCTCGGGGCGATTTCTCAGTCGCCCCAGAGCTGAACTTCAGACATACAGACAGGCAGAGGGGAGGCAGGGGATGGGCAGGAAAACCATATATTTTGCACAGATGATTTTCTATCATATTTAAAACATATTACTGGGTGCATTCCATATTTTAAACACACAAATATTGACAATTTGTATAATTTATTATTATTAGTAGTAGTAATGTTTTTTTTGTGTGTGGCTGTGTGGCTCACGGGGGACGGCGCCCTCTATTGGCCGGCTGCCACTGCGTTGGATATATAGATGAGAAAAAGAAGGGAGCTGAGGACGGCACCTTGTGGGACACCGGCTTCGGGAGTGAAAGGGGTGGAGAGAGAAGTGGAGACCTTGACTTTTATTTGTCGGTTGTGGAGGAATCTTGAGATGATGCTGTATATTGGAAATGGTATTTGGAGTTTTGGGTCTTGTAGTCTGTATATTAGTCCGTCGTACCACATTTTGTCGAAGGCTTTTTCGATGTCGATGAATATTGCCTGGGTGAATTATTTTTTGGTGAAACTGCGTGTGATTGATTCTGATAGTCTGAGGATGTTGTCGGTGCTAGATCTGTTTTTGTGGAAGCCAGCTTGGTGAATGCCCAGGAGTCCCATGTTGTCTGTGTGTTGTGTGAGGTGTGCAGTGATGATGCGTCCAAACAGTTTACCGATGTTACTGAGGAGGCTGATGGGTCTGTAGCTGGTGGGATGTTTTGGATCTTTGCCTGGTTTATGGATCATTGTGACTATGGCTGTGTTCCAGGGTAAGGGGAAGTGACTGGTGGTGAGGCAGGTGGTGAAGAGGAGGAAGAGCAGGTTGAGGTAGGTGGTGAAGAGGAGGGAGAGCAGGTTGAGGTAGGTGTCTGGTGCTTGTTTGATCAGGATGGTGTCTATGTTGTCAGTGGGTGGTCATCTGCTGAGGTGAGTGACGGGGGGGATTGGTTGTTGTGGCCATGTCGACAGTTTCTTTCCAGTTGTGATCAAAGTGTGGATCTGAGAGACAGGAGTGAGTGTTCTGGAGACGATTTCTGAACAGGGTTGCTTTTTCTTGGCTATTTTCAATAGATTTTCCTTGGTGTATGAGAGTTGGTATGTTGTTTTTGTTTTGTGCACTGTTCATGTTTTTTTATTTTCTGCCAAAAGCTGCATGTCGCTGTAATCTGTAGTCCAGTTTATTGTAGAATGATTTCCATTGTTGCTGTGAGTGCAGAGTGTGTTGTTGTCTGACTTGGTTCTGGAGACGGTTTATTTCTGTTTTGGTATCCGGTGATCTGTATTTGATGTTGTGCCTCCATAGTTTTCTTTTCCTTTTGATCAGGTGTAGGATGTGGGGTGGGAGCTGTTGCTGTGGTTTGGTGGCGGAGTGAAGTGGGATGCATGTGTTACAAGCCTGGGTGAGTAGTGATCCGATGTGTGTAGCCAGGTGATATAGTGAATGGTGGTCGAGGGGGATCTGAGTGATGTCCGGGTGTCTTTGATGATGTGTTTCCTGTAGTTTTCCCGGTTTGTTTTTTTTGTAGTTGTACCATGGTTGTCTATGCAGGTGCTGGAATGGGAGGGAGAAAGTGGCGAGGATGGGGTTGTGGTCGTGGCTCACGTGGAAGTTGTGAAGTGTGGCTGAAAGGTCTGGTGATGAGAGGGCAAGGTCCACTACGTCCATGGTGGAGTTGCCAGAGTGGATGTGTGTCGGTTCATCGTTATTGAGGATAGTGAGGTTGGTGGATATATTTAAAAACAGTGTGGTGGCCATGTATTCATTATGTGTGTCAGTTCTTCTTGTGTCAGATTAAAAAGGGTTTCCCTGTATTTGATTCCCTGTTTGATTAAAAAAGCCACTCCGCCCCCATGGCCTGTTGGTCGTTCTTTTTTTTAAAATATTAAAACCATCCAGGTTAAAAGGTGTTTCTTTCCTGACCAGAGTTTCATTAATGGAGGCTAGCGTGACTTGTTTTTCAGTTTACATTTTTTTCAGTTCAATTTTGTTTTTCCTCACTCTTCTGATGTTTATGTGTAAAAAGGTGGTAGCCATTAAACAGGTTAAAAGGATTGGATAAAAGACAAAAAATAAACTATGAGTGGTTTAAAGATGGGACTGTTTAAAAAAAAATTGTTTTTTCTGATGCTTTCCAGGTTTTCTGTATGGTTTTCTCGTTTTTGCACAGGAGTTTGAGGTCTTCGTGTGTCTTGTTGAGGTTTGTGCTGGTGTACTGGGGGGTCGGAGGGATGTTCTTGGGGACGGTGTATAATTGCCAGTGTCAATGGTTCGCTTTTATTTTGAAGGCAATCTATCTTAACCGGAAATGTAGCGATTGCACTCTCTAACTTGATGAAGAGATAAGGGGAAAAAAGGCGGGCTGAGCTGTCTTCACCTACGTCCGCAAAAGGCCTTTAACTAGCGACACTCTCTACCTTATAGTATCAGTCTATTCTAAACTCTGACAAGATGAGTGGTCGCGGAAAAGGAGGCAAGGGACTCGGTAAAGGAGGCGCCAAGCGTCACCGTAAAGTGCTCCGTGATAACATCCAGGGAATCACCAAACCCGCCATCCGCCGTCTGGCTCGCCGTGGCGGAGTGAAGCGTATCTCCGGTCTGATCTACGAGGAGACCCGCGGTGTGCTCAAGGTGTTCCTGGAGAACGTAATCCGTGATGCCGTCACCTACACTGAGCACGCCAAGAGGAAGACTGTGACCGCCATGGATGTGGTGTACGCGCTGAAGAGGCAGGGCCGCACCCTGTACGGCTTCGGAGGTTAAACCAATGACGACCTGATCTCACTACAACACAACGGCTCTTTTAAGAGCCACCCAAAAACCATCCAAAGAGCTAATTTTCTATGATACTTAGTATTTTTAGACTATACTATGCAATTTAAAACTTACAATAAATCCTAACACTTCTTAACAAACTCAATTTCTTACAAATAAAAGTGTTGACATCTAGTATTGAAGTTGAGATTGCTACCAGGATAAATCCTTATAATTGCCAGCCAAATGGAGAAACTTGATGCTTTATTATGTCCTAATTTCATGCAAAGATGTAATGGATGCTATTGGCTATTTAAGTACAAAAATGGGTATCTATTACCAAACACACGAAGGATTGTAACAAAATAACTAGACCGAATATAAATAACCCTAAACTATGATCGGGGTGGCATTTGTTTTAGTTCCGTAACGATCATGTAGGCCGCCATTACACGTGGCTTCTCACTACGGAAACTGGAATGGACATAAGAAATTCCTTACCCTCCTTGCCCTAAAACGTTAAATATATGCAGTTTCTGTAGCTACAGTTTTTATTATAACCGAGGTTAGATGCATATTTGTTGTATGATAGAATTTCAGCAGGAGAGAAGACTAAGATAAACCTGCAGTAACACTTTTTTCAGTCAGGATCATAGATCTGTTATCAGTTCTGATATGAAAAGCCAATAAATCAGTACTAAAAAAAAAAAAAAAAAATGTAAACCCACGCTTAGGTGAAGCTAGATACCATATAAAAACAATGGATAGAAATATTAAATGACGGAGTGATTTTAGTTCCAATATGATGCGATTTAGATGCATGAGTTATATGCATAGATTTTGACGTCGGACCATGCATCACAGTAGATTACTTAGGATCACAGCTCTTAGGAGCAGATGTGTGGCTCTTAAAAGAGCCGTTGTGTTGATAACTGTAGTCAAGTTAAGCGCGCTCTCCGCGGATACGGCGGGCCAGCTGGATGTCCTTGGGCATGATGGTAACCCTCTTGGCGTGGATGGCGCACAGGTTGGTGTCCTCGAACAGGCCGACCAGGTAAGCCTCGCTGGACTCCTGTAGAGCCATGACGGCGGAGCTCTGGAAACGCAAATCGGTCTTGAAATCCTGGGCGATCTCCCTCACCAGGCGCTGGAAGGGCAGCTTGCGGATCAGCAGCTCGGTGGATTTCTGGTAGCGACGGATCTCTCTCAGGGCCACGGTACCGGGCCTGTAACGGTGAGGCTTCTTCACGCCGCCGGTGGCCGGGGCGCTCTTACGAGCGGCCTTGGTGGCCAGCTGCTTCCTGGGGGCTTTGCCTCCGGTGGACTTACGAGCGGTCTGCTTGGTTCTTGCCATTGTCGGTGAGCGTCTGCTTCTCTTTACTCAAGAAAAGTAGTTGCGCTTCAACAGCAACAGCCACTGCTTATATAGCCAGAGCCGGCGCGCCGGCAACGCTGATTGGTCCAATGTATGCACGTGATACAGCAGAGGAAAAAAAGCAAAAGCAAACATACTGTTTGCAGTATAATAAACTTTTTACAGACATAAACATTAGTTTAATTCATAAAATAAACACGTTTTTTATATTATTATATTATATTAATAATAAAATAAACACTATATAGTCAAGTTTGTTAGCATGTTTCAACAGGGCTCTAGATCTGTGTTCATTACACATTTTATACATAAATATCTATATCAAATATATATTTTACATATTTTATGTTAAACAATGGTTAAAATCTTTATGGTGTTGTATGCTGTAGCCTACCGATTGCAAAGCCCCTTGACGAAAATGTGTTGTTGGTCTATATCACATGTGTCAAACTCAAGGCCCGCGGGCCGAATCCGGCCCGGCACCTCATTTTATGTGGCCCGCGAGAGCTTGCAAAGAATATCATTTGCTTATCATACAATTCTATGCCGCTTTACAGAAGTACGGTGTCCATAAACTACATGTACCACAATGCATCTTGATTTTGTTACCTGCGCACTGAAGCATCTCAATATCAGCCGTTTCCAGCAGCGGCACTCTAGCAGAGTGATGTGGTCGCCAAAATGTCCAAGATTAATGTTTGTGTGAATATATGCGTACAGGAAACAGCTGAACAATCAAATGTGCACCCTTGGTCGCACTACTGACAAACAGTTCAGGGGAGAGAGATGCCGCAAGGTGTTTTAACTCCTGAGAGAATCAGGAAGGGAGCGGAGAAATGTTTGGTGTGTGTGTGTGTGCGTGTGCGTGCGCTGCCTGCAGCCAGCGACGCAGCGGAGAAATGTTGGTGTGTGCGCTGCCCACCGTCAGTGACGGCTACTCCGTCACATTGTTGTACCATAGTTCTGCCGCTCTTAACTGTGACCAAAAAGTTAAACAAAGTCAATGTAATAAATAATGCTTGATAATATTTGTGTGATGGTAAAAAAAAATAACTTTATTACTCACTTGAAAATGTTGATCTTTGATGGATGAGTAATGATGAGGGTTTCTTAATCTCATAAATTCATGGGATCACATCAGCATTATGGTCGCCCTCAAAGGGTCGGTTGTAACTGTAAGACTATATAAATATATCTACTCTTTATCATATTACATAAGTGCCTCTGCATTTGGTTATTATTGGTTTTAGTAATAACTTAATGAATAACTAGCTCTGAAAGCAGAAGTCTAGGAAAAATTATGCAAGCAGACATTCAAGTGTACAACTATTGTACAATTTATTTAAAAAATGAGTTCAGTAACAAAAACACATGCTTGTGCATCGATATATATGCATGTACGTATAGACACAAAAAAATACTGAATGTGGGCGCACACACACACACACATTTCTATGTGTTATTATAACATAGATCCCATGAATTTATGAGATTAAGAAACCCTCATCATTACTCATCCATCAAAGATCAACATTTTCAAGTGAGTAATAAAGTTATTTTTTTTTTACCATCACACAAATATTATCAAGCATTATTTATTACATTGACTTTG
>CAKAOH010037810.1:0-39694 GCA_916701665.1 Sebastiscus tertius | reverse complement strand
GGGCATGACAGTTGAAGACGGAGAGAGGAGGTCAGAAAAGACAGAATGAATAAAAGAGCAAGAGAGGAAGGACTGAATAAAGTGATTTGAGATAATGACGGTGGTGTTTGGGGTGGTTTGGACAGGCTGCGTTTATCATGGTGGCTGTTGGACAGCCATGCCTGTAAAATAAATGTACGGGTTGACTAGGGTGATGCAGCGGGAATAATAAGGGGGGAGAGATAGAGAGGAATGCAGAACTGATGAAGCAAAGAGATGTGGGAAATGGAAGGGGAGATAAGAATGTTGGAGTGGTGGTGGAGATGTGAGAGATATGATCAGGGAGATAATCTGTGGGGTGAACAATAGCGACCTTTATTCAGTACATGATGATATATAAAGCGTTGACTGCATTAGATTATGGGTTTCATGACTGGCTGATACAGTGAAACATATTATTTCCTATTTCAGAACACTTCAATGCAAATTTGATCTTGACCAACTGCTTCTGTTTCACTCTTTTTCTGTGTTGCTTTCTTCCTCTGTGTGTTTCTCTAATAGCAGAGGAAGGGAGTACAGGAAAAGACCCCAGGCAGGGCCACTTTTTTTTTTTTGTTTTCAAGCTTTTTACGGGAAACAAATGATCTGAGTAAAGCAAAACTGGATAGAGCAAAACAATCCTGTCTCTGTGAACGCCCATTACCGCAAATTAGCCTGTTATTTACAATGTGAACCCTGATGACAGCAGGGATGTGCACGTGTGCGCTCTGAGGAAATTGTTGCCAAAGCTCAGTTGCCTGAAGCTGCACTCTGAGAGAATGTTATGAATGAGAATGTGTCCCATCTTCAGGCTACAGACTCAGTGAGTAAATTATGTCACTTGTGGGAGTTTATTTATCTCAATGCAAGGGTATGACTGAGCCAAATATATGCACAACAATATATTTCTATGAATTAAAAAAAAAAGAACTGGAGGTTAGTATTAAATATGGAACAAACATTTATTGACTGCTCTCTTTGAATGGAGTGAAAACACATCCCTGCATCGCATCGTGAGCCTGTTACTTGCATTATGATGTCTTTTTAAATCTTATACCTTAAAGTGGCAGTAGGCAGTACATTTTTGACATCATTGGGCAAACAAATTCCATAATAACCTTTCAGCATATTGTAATTCAAGTGTTCTGAGAGATAACTAGACTTCTGCTCCTCCTCATGGCTCTGATTTCAGGCTTTAGAAAATGTAGCCCATGACGGGAGACTTTGACCAATCACAGGTCATTTCATTGAGAGAGCGTTCCTATTGGCCGTGCTCCGGTCATGTGACCGGAACTTGGCGTTCCTTCACCAGATTTCACAATGGCAACGGTGTCACAAACTTTCTCATTTTACAGCCAAACCGTGCACTACAACATGATTCTGAAAACGACTGAGCGACTTGCTCCAGCGAACTGCTAACTGAAGGTCCTCTTTGCAAGGAGGACGAAGCAAAAAGACGTTTTCTCGTTTCTGCCACTTTGGATTGACTCCAATAGATTGGATGGACCCAGTAGTAGAGGTGAAATGCTGCCCCCTATTTGTTTGGACCATGTGGCCAGATTGTACACATTGCACCTTTAATGTTGCGAGGCTAGTGAAAAAAATAAATAAAAAAATGAGACACCTGTAGCATACTGCTAACTCTCGCAGACGCTGGTTAAAAGGAATTAAGTAGAAGTTGTGCTTGTAATTCACACACGGTATCGTGGAGCAGGGAATTCAATGAATATCAGTGCTGTACTCTTGTGACTCTTTCCTTCCCCTAGCAATGACTTAATGCAGCTTTAAATTCTTCAAAATCTCAAAATATTAAACAGTTATTTCACTTTACCACTTTACATGCAAATATGATTTTGACATCACTTTCCCCCCCATAACAAACCGGTGTGCCGTAAAAAAAAAAAAAACCTCATCAACTACTCATAGGGGTCTGCATGTTGCAGGGAACAAACGACATACAGTACCATGCAAAATGCACACTCACATCCTCTTGTTTATCTCTCTTGTCATGTGAGCCTTCAGGAGAGTCGGAGAAATGATGTGAGTTGAGAATGAAGCTGTGAGTACAGTTAGATGTTCTGTTTTCTCTCTTTCAGCTCAGAGGTAAAGGACTAATTCCCTGATGAGAGTGGAGGAGGCAAGGGGGAAATCCCAACAGGCGCTTTCAAACAGACGCCTCCTGTTTGTTAAACCGCTCAGCCGAGTGTTCGAATCTGCACTGGACAAGATTCTTGTGAAAACATACAGCCGTCTCATCAGTGGGCTTGAAAGGCTAAACGCCAACAAATATGGATTGAAGCAGAATATTTCGTTAGATAAAAACATAATGTGAATTTTGGAAATTATTACATTTATTACATTGTTTTGTCATGATAACTTGATATCGGATCGGTGTATAAACTCGCGTACTAGCCGATAGCCGATGGAGGACTTTCTGATGCTGGTATCGGAACGGAACAACTCTAATTGTAAACTGAAAAGCTGTAGCTTAGTTGACAAATTTGTCGACTGTGTGTTCACCATTGTTGGTTTGACATATAATGCTGATTATCCTCTGATCTCCCATCTCCCCAACACTGCCAACTAACTGTGCAATAAAACATATAGGGTGGATTTTGTTTTCAAAATCCTATCTTGTTTTCTTAGGTTTGATAGAGAGGTATTCATTGTAACATGCATTCTGTAAATGTGGTGCTGGGACACAGAAAAGTCGACTTTGTTATCAGAGGAAGCAGGAGTCAAAGGCCAGCTGGGAGGAGGTGCACTAAAAATAGCTTTAAAACCCCTGTTACAAATGTCTGACAAGCTTTTAACACAAAAACACACGACATGGGAACGTGGATAAAAGTTTGCTCTGTGTGACGAGTTTATAACAAAATGAAAATAGGGAAATTAGTGCAGGTGTGGTGGTATAAGCCAAAACGGAAAATGTGAAAATGTAGAAAGTTTGTTTGTTTGTGTATTAGTGTGTCAGTGTGTGTGTGTGTGTGTGTGTATGTGTGTATGTGTGTGATGAAGCTCAATACAACAGGAAACCATTACAACGGGTGTGGCTGCTAGGCTCATCTGCTAACCTTGACTTGTCTTCCTACATGAAAACAGAAAGTTCTCTGTTATCATTTGTTAAACAGACCTTTGTAAACACATGCGCACACACACACACACACACACACACACACACACACACACAAACACACACGCCAGCTCACAAAATGGAAACTACAATTGTGTATCAGTGTTTTGCTATCCAGGCTTTAAAATGCTCTGTCAGAGTTTCCAGGCACCGAAAGCTCTTCCTGCTTCACGTGAGAACAGATGGATGCTTTCTATGTGCAGCATTTTATATCAGTAGTCGCAGTAGTAGTAGTAGTAGTAGTAGTAGTACTCGTAGTAGTAACAGCATAATAACATCTAACTACAATGCAAGGAATCTCTCTCTGTCTGTTTATCTTAAAGGGACTGTTTGTAACTTCTTACACGTATAAATCATTGCGGGTCGGTGTCCCATGCGCGCTCGTGTGTGGCTACGCTGTTCAGATTCAGACTCTAACACAAACTACACGGAAGCACCAAAACTGCAAAGTTATATCTAGTGAAGCCCGTCTTGCAAAACAGTGTTGGCCGTGGTCGGAGGACGCGGGGAGACCGTAAATATAGAGTGATAATGGTTTTAGCTGACATGTGTCGCCTCACTGTTTTGACTGATGCTCGCTCATATTCAGGTAGCGCGTGCACACGGACGAGGGCGAGCGGACTTTCGATGACTTAACAGCCACAAGTGTTGCTGTTACAACCAATTTCTGATTCTTACAAACAGTCCCTTTTAGAATAGGGATGTGCATTCCAAGCAAAAAGTACTATTCAAAAATCACTAGGAATTCCTTGATTATTATTTGAATAATCGCCCCATGCATACTCACTCATCATTAATAGAGAAAAATAAGAACAATCCCAGGTTTCTTTTCAGCTGTAGCCGGGGCTGACAGAGAGCCACCGCTATATGGAGCCATGTATTCCCACAACCCTCAGTAGTAGCTACTTCATGAGCTTCTTTAATGATAAAATCTCCTACCCTCAACTGGTACCGATTTACCCTCAGACTTAGCAACCTTAGAAATAGCTGTACAACCTGATATATATCTAGACTGCTTTTCTGCCATCGAGCTCCACAAATTGACTTCAGTGATCTCTTCATTTAAAATAGAAAATAGCAGCAAGCACGTCTCCAAATCTTGAACAGTATCGGGTGCCAGGTAGTGGTAAGAACAAAAGAAAGAAATCACAGGCACTTGCAGTCATCAGCGGATGATGGCTTATAGCTGAAACACGTTTGTTTACCCAAAATAAAGTAAAAAAGATCTCTTCATCTAAGCCATCTACCTGTCTCTTAGACCACATACCTACTAGGCTGCTTAAATAAGCTTTACCCTTAGTTAGCACAGACTATACACCAAAGACACAAAGAGAAAGATGCAGGTAGAAAATCCCTCGTGACCTTTTTTCTCATGAGCCTCACAGCACAGACAAATGTGCATGCAATCATTTATGGTTATTAATTATAGAGAAATACTGCAAATGCAGCTTTTTAAGCACTTTCCAACAACAAAACATCTTACCTTTCTGTTTCTTCTTCCCCTGTTTCCATGTAGGCATGAGCGTGGTCTCAGCAGGGCACCCAAATTCAGATGACAACCCACCGTTGCTTTGGACTGTAGGGGACAGGGTCACAGCTGCTGGGGTGGTGTCAGTGACGACATGCTGGGAGAAGGAAGCGATCCTCTGTAAGATTGAGCCTACACTATCTCTGGCATCACCTGGGCCATCCTCCACAGACCAAATGGCTCTGGGGCTGGAGGGGCTAGAAGGGTTAGGTAGGTTGGGGACCACCTGGACAACTTGGGGCCCTGAGAGAATCTCCAGATGGGGGCTCTGGGCAGGAGAAAGGGGCACAGGGGAGCAACTCATCTCTGGGACAGGGATGGAACCCTGCGAGGGAGTTAGAGAACGTGGGGAGACAGGCAAAAAGGGATGGTGGAGGGAGAGAGGTGGGGTGTCAGTAGAACTGTCCAGGCTGCTGAGAGAGGCTGAAGGGCTGGCCGGGGTGGATAGCGGGCTGGTGTGGTGTTGGAGGCCTCCTGAGCTCCTTGGTGGAGGCTTTGGGGGGGTGGGGCCCATGGATCCTACTTGAGCCTTGGTGGAAGAAGTGGCCGTGGTACCGCTTACCAAGCTGTCCAGATCCAAGGGAAACTTGTTGAGGCGTGAAGTCTCTTTGACTTTGGGCTGGGGAGCCTTGAGGACCTGGGGCCCTTGCTGCTGATGGTTTTTGGGGCCACAGTAGCCCTCCTCCCCAAAGGAACTGGCATTATGAAGACGACCATTCCAGTTGGCGTTAGCATTGGCATACCTCAACCCTGGAGACATCCTGCCTCCAACTCCACCTCTCTGCACACTCACCATTCCTCCTCCTCCATCACGGATTTGGAGGTCTAGGCTGGGCATTGAGCCATGGTTCACCCCCCGAGGCTCTGGAACACCCAGCATCATCCCCGGCCCCTGGTCAGTCTCGGGGTGGAAAACACTCCCATGGGAGGAAAACTTCTTCAGGTTGGGGTTGCTTTCCAAGTTGGCACCTCCCTCTTGGCGCCGTTGTGAGAGCTGGTGCTGGGTTCGGTGGTACTCCTGAGGTTGAGGGCTGAGATATGACCCCAGCTTAGTAAGAGGGAGGGCACCCCCACCTCCCCCAGAGTACTCCAGGCTGGACGTGGAGCTGTGAAGGCTGTCATTGTCACTGCCTGGCCCAGACAGAATGGAGTAACCATTGGGATTTAACCTGCTCTGGAAGGATGCAGCTCTGGTCACGGAGGAGCCGTTGTTGTGGACGGCCGACTTGTTTGTGGTTCCTCGGTTGAAGGACAGGCTGCCGACTACGCTACGGGACTTGAGCACTGGGCTGGGATTGGAACTCAGGCTGATGCGGGAGTGGTGGGCTGTGGAGCCTAGGCTGTTGTTGTTGTTGTTAAAGGGTAATGAAGGGGACTGGCCACCTCCTCCCCGCCCCTCACTGGCTTTGTTGTGGTGGAGGAAGAAATGGGAGGAAGAGGGAGAAACAGGGGTGGAGATGGGTGAAGCTGAGGGGAAGGATGGTATGTCATCCACATCTTCAATGTCGAAGGATCTCTTCAGTGCTGCAGGTGGGAAGAAAGAATTGAATTGTTAGTATAATGTCTCAGTTCTAACTAATATCTAACCAGTGCGTCTTGACATATGTTATATGCTTGTGTTCCGTTAGATAGATGAAGTGATGGACATCTAAAATGTTACACCATCCATCCCATATGACATTACCATGTCTCCTTCTGAAGTGCAGCTACTCTTTCTTGCTCCCACTGAATATACAGCAGCATGTGACCTCCCACATCACCCGATCTTCCTGTGTCAGCCTTTTTTTCTATCTGCATACTTTTCCATGTTTTTTGGCAAAAAGCAGTGATGTAGGTTACCACAGGAAGATGCTGGAAGCTAATCAATAAGGTTATGAATAAACGAACGCTAACGCTAGCTGAGTCAACGTTAGCTGTGCTGAATTTGGAAATAACAAGGTTAGTTCAGATTTTTTTAATTGGGGTTGTATCAAGCGGAAACTGGAAATGAGGCCAACACGGAAGTGCCAAAAAGTGCAGTTCTTCAAATCGCCACTGGCTGGCAAGTCAATCCCCGTAGACCGCCAAGTTAAAATGACCAACTTTAGAGCAGAAATAAACATGTTTACAGCTTGGTACAAAAAAACTGTTTTGGTCTCTATAGCTAATTTCCCCTTTCATGACAACTCTACGGGGGCTGAATTTTTGTATACTGTAACTCACCCATTTAATTTATATTAAGGCATAAAGTTAGGCTGTGTCAGTTGCTGGTCTACCGCTGCATCAAACAGTTAGTTAGTTTGTGCTATTGTGTGATGTGTTATTGTGTGACTTTCACATCCGAACTTATGAGGCGTCTACGGCAGTACGTTGCTTAGCTTCTTGCCGGTCTGCTTCTCCAAACCGCCATCCAACTTAATGTATATAACTATATACTGTACATAAGATAAGATAAGATAAGATAAGATGAACCTTTATTAATCCCCGGAGGAAAATTTGGGTGTCAAAGCAGCAACAGCAGTAAACAGAGTGAAACACAGGAGAGGTACAGGTATACAAAAGTAATAAAAACAATAAATAGAGATATAAAAGATACAGAGTGAATGGGTGAACATATGACCAACATACAACATGGGTGGTACATAGGACGTATAATGTAAAGTTAGTATAAAGTGCGCCAGTGGTTAGAAGTCCAAGGTGGTTGCAAATAGTGCATGTTTGAAGTTCTTAAAGTCCTCATAAGCTCTGTTCAGACCTGGTATTAACATGCGTCCTCAGTGATCGGCTCACAAGTGGACAGCTTTAAGTACGTCTGTTCACACCTGGCATTAGAATGCGTCTCTACATGCGTCTTCAGTGACCACTTGTGATCCAATCTCACCTTCCCGCTCTATATGCTAATAAACACGTAGTAAACACACGGGGCTAATGCAGCAGACGTTGTGATGTAATATTATATGAATGTCAGTAGTAATATCCTACATATTCGTGAATTCTGGTACATCGTATTAACATCAACATAAAAGGTTATTGTACCGGCGGTCTCCGAGCCGCCGGCACTGCTGCTTTTGCCAGACGACAGCGGGGTACAGCGCTCCAGAGAGCCGGGGAGGACAGAGAACAGGGGGGCGGGCGGTCGGGTGTCAGCTCCGCGCAAGGCAGCGGAACAAAAACACTGACACATCTCCGACTGTATGATAATAATGCACTTTGCGTGCCTAGTCTGATAGTCTGTAAATATGTGGCCTAAAAACAAGATATATTTTAATAAAATACAGTTGTACCGACAGAATACAGTAGAGCCGTTTCCATGCTGACAAGCGCCCGTGTCTGATCCGATCTCAATGCGTCTTAAGTGCGTTCACACCTGTTCTTAGAGCTGTCCACTTGTGATCGGATCACTGAGGACGCATGTTAATACCAGGTCTGAACAGGGCCATAGTTCTCATATGGGGGTCAGCCTTGGTTGGCTACCAGCACAGTACATGTAGCAGCGTCATCATGAAGAGACCTACGTCAGGTAAACATTTTTAGAAGGGGTTGGGAAAATAAAACATACAGTACATATTTCGACCAAAATTTTAATGTTCAGATTTGAATTCATAAGGAACACAACTGGGAAGCTACCGAATTACATAAAAAATAATAATAATAATAATAATGTCCCCGAGCTTTATATTGGGGCATTTAGTTGACAACATATTGCCAAAACGATAGAAAAAAATAGAAAACATAAAACCACACTGAGATAATTTGTTTGGTCTGCATGTGCTGCCAGCCATAATATCCTAAGTGTTTACCAGTTATGAGACTAAAGGCAGGTATTACACATCTGTGACACATATACATCCACACACACACAGCATTCATTGTAATGAATGCTGTGTGTGTGTGGACACATACGGTTCGCTCTACAGCATGTGTGTCTCTGTTCAGAAGATCATATTAAATATCTCTCTCTCTTTTGGTTTCTGGGTCCTGAATGATCTTAGCCACTTGCCTTTGTATGGGAACAGTGTCTCCTTCCTTTGTTGAACACACACACACACACACACACACACACACACACACACATTTCCTGCAAGCTGCAAACACAAAGGGTGGATTGAGGTCGGAGCTGGAGTCAGGGCATCCAGTGGGGTTTTGTGTTTCAAAAACCAACCACCGACTGCAACGTGACCATGAGAAGGAGTGGCTGAGTGGGTCGCAGGAGGAGGGGGGGTATATAATTGTAGTTTCAAAGTGAAAGCTGATATGTCATCCAGAGTCGCTACCTGCGTTATTTTGAGAAATTTGCATCTCTTTGATACCAATTTTATCACAGGTGGCAAAGCTGTTTAACATATTTCTTATGATATTTAGTATTATGGCCGGTATCCAACCTGTTAAATTGAGTGTTGGACCTACATTTAGCGACGTCGCAGCATTGCAAGCTTTCAGCAACTTTACTTGATGAGTACAATGTTATCATAACTAAGGGTGCTTTCACGCCTGTTTGTTGGGTTCCAGTTTTGGTGCGGACCAAATGAAAAGATGATATATTGTTGCATTTTAGTTCTGGTCCCAGTTCCTGTTCACACTGCCCTCTTACAAACGAACCAGAGGAGTAAACATGACGTTATAGAGACCGACTCACTGATTGTTATTATGCATCATCAGGACCCACGTGGGGACATCAAATTCTGGTGAGTGACAAGTTTATGCAGCGCTTTAGTGCTTTCTGACGTGTATATTTATGTTCTTTGATTAATAACTGATTGTAAGCATTATTAGTATAATTACCTCCGCCAAGGCCGAAGGCCTAGGAAGGAGGTTATGTTTTCACCGGCGTTGGTTTGTTTGTTGGTTTGATGGTTTGTTTGTTTGTCTGTTAGCAGGATTATTCCAAAAGACCTCGATGGATTTTAATGACATTTTTTGGAGGGGTGGGGTGTGGCACAATGAACAATCCATTAGATTTTAGTGGCGATCAGCTTGAACATTAAGACCACAGGGTATAACGCATGCGCAGTGTAACTGATGAAGAGTTAATGCCGTGTGACACCGCCCCCTTCCTCCTTCTGAGAGCAGAGAGATACGTGTGTGGATGTGTGGCGAGACATCGTGGTGCGGGAGCTGCTGGCCGTCCCGTTCTGTCACAAACGTTTTAATGGACTTAAAGAACTGAAAATACAAGTATAGCAGTTTTAGCAGCTTTTGACCTATTAATCAGGGAAAGTACCCGGCCTGATGTGCATATGTGTTGATTTGCGTGCATAAATAAGTTATATACTGTACATGGCCATATACAGATCAAATACAGATCGCTTCCTGAACATGTTTCACAAACAGCGGATGGATTTATCAGTAGTTTAGATTTTGAAATCATGCTAAAATTGGCAGGACAGTGGCAGGACACCGCCGGGGGGAGAATGGAGTGCTCAGCTCTGCTGGCGGAGTCTCGGGTTTTGCTGCCTCAGCTGTCCGAGCTGGACTGGCGGCGGCGGTGTACTCCACTCACCCTGGACTGGATCCCGGTATGAGCGACGGACCGCTGCACAGCATGGATGATGTTCCAACTGTAACGTACTGGGTGCTGCATCACCCCTCGTTGGACCGAAAGGCTTCTAGTGACACACTACGCACACGAGAGGTTCGTTGCCATGCAGAGACTGCAGTGATTGTTTTAAAGAAATCTTTAAAGTTGTTGTTTTACCGCTTAATGATCATCATGGCACATTGGAATCGGTTTGTAAATGATATATAGACTATTGGAAGAAGGTCTGGATGCAAATACCTAATAGTGAATAAGGTAAAGGACGTTATTCATAAATATTATCATTGATCATATCTTTAAAGACATTATTATGGGCAAATGAGGTATTTGGTTTCTTCAGAAACCCAAAAAAGAAGACTATATTTTCTAAGAATAAATCTGATATGTTGGCAAAATCTTTTATTCATAAATATAAATTTAACAAAAAAATACCTTATTGTGTTGTTTTCTTGAAGGATGTTGAGCAATATGTGAAACCACTTTCTAATTTGACTAAGTATCAACCTGATAATCTGTATGTTTTATAATATTTTTGTCTAGTGTGATATATACTTCTAGCTCTTTTGTTATTGTTCTGTTGTTCTGTTGCTACTATCCCCTACACTGAATCTGAATTATGTTCTTTTGTTTCATAAAGAAAGAAAGTAGAGATAAGTAGGAACTAGTGTAAAATAACATGATGCCGTGGGTTGCTTTTCCTCGTGTCCTCCCCAGTTTTTTGAGTAACCAGCCGCCACTGATTCACACACACTTACCCTCGAGAGGAGGTGAGAGTGAGTGTGTGCATCCATACTGCTCAGCTTAGAGGCGTAGCTAAGCAGCTAAGGTGTAATTACAGGACTCCTCTTGTGTCATTAAGACTCAAACATCGTCTCTATGGGTTGTTGTATGACTAGACCAATGACCTCTCTGTGACAGACACACACACACACACACACACACACATACACACACACACACACACAACACTAACTGGGCGTATTACAGATTAGTGAAGTATATATACGTAATGGAGGCAGGATATTTTACAGTTTAATAATAAACTTTATCATTCAAAATCACATCAGTGCACTGACACAATAAACTTTATATATATATGTATATATATGTACATATATATACATATATATATATTAGTGCTGTCAATCGATTAAAATAGTTAATCGCAAATTAATCACACATTTTTTAACTCTTCAAAATGTACCTTAAATGACATGGGAGTGGGCAAATATGCTGCTTCATGCAAATGTATGTATATATTCATTATTGGAAATCAATTAACAACACAAAACAATGACAAATATTGTCCAGAAACCCTCACAGGTACTGCATTTAACATAAAACAATATGCTCCAATCATAACATGGCAAACTGCAGTCCAACAGGCAACAACAGCTGTCAGTGTGTCAGTGTGCTGACTTGACTATGACTTCCCCCAAACTGCATGTGATTATCATAAAGTGGGCATGTCTGTAAAAGGGAGACTCGTGGGTACCCATAGAACCCATTTACATTCACATATCTTGACAAGCTCCTATGACATGGTTGGTACCAATGGAGTCTTTAGGATTTCTAGTTTCATGTGATGCCAGTATCTTCACTCTGGCTTTAAAACTGAGCCCGCTACGACCTCTGAAATATGGCCGACCCGTCAGATTTTTAAGAGGTTAATTAAAAATGGCGTTAATATGTCAAAGAAGTTAGTGCCGTTAAAACTAATTTGCGTTATTATCGTATTAACTTTGACAGGCCTAATGTCCCATTTCCTTGTTGAGAGAGCTGTAATGTGTTAACAGTTAACGTTAACCATAGGTGCAGTTTGAACTTTCAGGTTGGGGGGTTCACACAAAAAATCTAGAGGGAATGTGATGTGTACACCTCAGAGAGGTCTAATGTATCGGGATGTGTGTAGTTTACATATTACTCCCTCAAAACAGAATGTGATGCAAGCGTCAAAATCAGTTTGATTGCATTGTTTTCTTGTGGAATGTCCATGTTTGTGGACGGAGCGTGTCCAATGTTATTAGGCTAATAATAAATAGACCACAAATCTATCTTCTTATCTTGTTAGTTTCTTATTCTATCAATATGAAGACACAATAAGGTTGATATTATTCATCATTACAATAAATCATTAGTTCTACGTTATTATAAAATAAATATAGATGCATTTCTAGGGGGTTCAGTGAGCCCCCTGAAGCAACGCGCTGTGGCGTTAACGGAGGTTGCATTGAGTTTCGTTATGATACATTCTCTTCAGTAAAAATGAGTATTGGGCGAAGTTGGAGAAACTTCAATAAATCCAGTTGTCTGAAGGAGATGTTTTCAGAGCAATTTAAAATAGATATTAGAGAGGGAAGTATGACCTGTTGAACTAACTCAAAGTGTTCATTGTTTTTTTGTTTTTTACCGTGCATCAAATTGGTATCAAGAATCGCCGAATTTCGAATTTGTATTGGTCTTGACTACTAAATTTCTGGTTTCGTGCCATCCCTAGTCTATTAGGACTTTAATAGAAAATAAATAAATAAATAACACAAATAACTCTTAATCAGCCCAGCTTTATATCACACACCTAACTTAGTTCAGATCCTACGTGAGTAGCTAAATGCTCACAGCCTCTGTAGGCTCCGGGGGGAAGGTATTGGGGGGGAGGGTTGTGTGTACTCGGTTAGGGTTCGCTGAGGCTACAAGTGTGAACCTGCCCTCCATACAAAAGATAAGGAGTCCTGGTATCAGGTAATTGCTGGCACCCTGTCAAACACTGGGGAAATAATTATGGTGGCAGTGGTGCGCCCTGTCTCTGCTCTGTTCTACCTGTGTGTGTGTGTGTGTGTGTGTGAGTGTGTGAGTGTGTGTGTGTGCGTGTGTTTGGCTCCACTCCCTCTGTTCTCACAGTTGTGCGGACCCTAATCCTCTCCTCTTACACAATACCAACTCAATCTGATAAAGAGAGATGCTCAAACTCTCTCTCTCACACACACTAGCACACACCGTGTTGAATTCACTCTCAGCTATGTCTGAGTTTCTGGGAAAGTGTGTGTGTGCGTGTAGATATGTGAGGCATCCTTTCATGGCCACTGCATATCAGTTCACTCGGAAAGGTGTGTGTGTGTGTGTGTGTGTGTGTGATGTTAGCTTGCTTCCTGTATAAACAGTCTGCATGTGCACGTTCTCATGCTTTGTGCTTCACCTTCCTCCATTATGCTGCATTTGTGATTTTTCTTTTTACAAAGTTCAGCTAATTAAAGGTCCCGTATTGTAACAAGGTGAGATTTTCATGTCTTTAATATTATAAAGCAGGTTTAAGTGCTTTATAAATACTGTTAAACTATCAAAATGCTCACTATACGGAGAAATACACACAGCCCGTATTCAGAAATTGTGCGTTTGAAACAAGCCGATAGGATTTCTGTCCATTTGTGATGTCATAAACATACAATATTTAGACCATTACGCGGTTTTAAACGTTAACATTCTAAATGTGTCCTGGTGTATTTCCTGTTGCAGTGTATGTAAATAACATCAGCTGACAGGAAGTAAACATGGACCCAAGCTGTTGCCTACCAACGCAATTCCGTTGAAATGCACTAAAACGGAGCGTTTCAGACAGAGGGTGAATACAGGTATATTCAGGCAGACAGTATGAGGAAAATAATGTGTTTTTTGAACATTACAACATGTAAACATGTTCTAGTAGAAACACAAAATAAAAGTATGAACCTGAAAATGAGCATGATATGGGACCTTTAAACCTCAACATAAAACTAAATAGTTTACCATTAGGGAAACAATCTATCAAAGTGAACTGTCTCTATTATCTAGATCAAATTTCAAATGCACTCCATCTGTGCAGGTCATGGAGTCATGGTGCAGTGCATGGTGACAAGCCTAATACTTATAGTGCTTTTCAAGCATGTAATATGCAACATTGCTTTACTCATCTATCTGTTCAAGTGATGCTGTTATAATGCGGTTATTAATGGCTTTATTCAGACATGACAGAACCGATACATGTGTTGCATGTTTTATTAAGTCCGACGGTGCACAAGCATATAGAAATAGGATATGTTAAATTGGGATTCTCACTGAATTCCTACTACCTCCCATGCATGTATGTAAAGCATTTGTCTGGATAATCATAATGCCATCCATGAAACTATAGAGAGGAAGTGCTGGTCTGATTAATTGTTTTTTGTTCAACCTTTTACCTGGTTGCAGTTTTATGAACTGATTTAACATGAGAAGAATCTCCTCAGCATAATATGAAGTATAATATCTGATAATAAGTGAGAAATCTCTTTAAAAAGCAGAGCAAGAGACGTGCATTTAACATCTCATTGTGTGTAGGGGTGTAACGATACGTTTTTACAACGATACCATACGATTTCCATGGTTCCGATACGATTCAAGGACAATATCTGGCTCATCTAGAGCGATACGATACGATTCATTGATTTGAAATCGATACAGTAACTTTTTTCACCAAAAGTTCAGTCAGTGTGCCTGTGAAATAAATATCTGATACTGGACAGAGCAGGTCAGGATTCCTCAAAGATTTTCTTGTAAGGGAATCAGAGAGTAATTAATTATGAATGTAAACAAGTAAAGAACGATTAGTGGCAAAAACATACAGCTTTTATTAGAAAAAATAAAAAATGCAACTGCAGGACATTCAGTTCTCAAGATACAAGGCAGAGCAATATTTAACAAAAAAAGATAACAAAGCAACTTCTATTCAAGTTAAATGAACAGTGGTTTAACCTGCTGCTTCTGTCCTCATATTCAATAGAAACGGTAGAACAATAATACAGAGATCAACCAGCTGATAGTGATCAAACAGCTGATAGTGATCAACCGCTGATAGTGATCAAACAGCTGATAGTGATCAACCGCTGATAGTGATCAAACAGCTGATAGTGATCAACCGCTGATAGTGATCAAACAGCTGATAGTGATCAAACAGCTGATAGTGATCAAACAGCTTGGGACAGCTGTTCATTCCTCTACAAACGCTGGTTAAATAATCTGCTGATAGTAATCCAGTGATCCACCTACAGTGTTCATTTGAGCTCTTTTCATACATGAAAACATACGGAAAAATGTTTTAAAACTATGTTAGACTAACGTTAGTTGAATTTCTGTTTTGTATTTTTACTTTACTCCCGTCTGCGTGCACGTAGATATCAAGACGGGGAAAGGAAAGTAATTTTCTCTGAATGAAAAAATGACAGCGCACAGGGAAAGCTACTGTGGGTGAAGCTGCCCTCGTCAAGTGGATTGATGACACCTCGTCACGTAATACCCCCAAAATGAAACTCTCCCGACCGGCTCCTCTGCACCGCAACGCCAACAGCTCGCGCAGACCGCCGTTCGTCCATATGCACGCCATGGATGCGTGCTCGCGCTGCAGAGGCAGAGCTGACGCATGTCTGGAGAGTGAACCGGAGTAACGTTTAACATTTCTTTACTAATAAGAGCGCTAAAAAACACTTCCATATAATGTTTGTCATCCTTAAATACAAGGTGCAAATCCTTAGTAGTTGATACAATACATTTTTGCACTTCAAATCTTTTTATATCGATATACGTCTCCCGTGAAGGACAACTTGCCGAGTACCTATCGATGTAGTTAGATCGTAGGAATATAAAAAAATACATCGATGTATCAGATGAATCGTTACACCCCTACATTGTGCCGCTGCTGCCTTTACGTTTAAGTGACAGGATTCCATTCAGACTTGTGCCATGTTGAAAGTGTTAACAGAAATGTTTCAGGTCTGACCTCTTCAGATTTGCTTTTGGGACTTTTCCGTAATGAAGTGTGTGTCTGAAAAGGGCTAATGTGTGTTCTTGCTCTGTAAACACTGGCAAGTGAAGAGCTGCAGTTGTTGCAGCTTCTGGCAAAAGGCCAGAACCCCAGAAGAAAAAACATGGAACAACTGGCCTCAGGTCAGCTGCTCCCAATCACACTCCCTCCAAGAGGAAACCAATGCTGTGTGTACACATGACATCTATTGCACGTCTGTCCGTCCTGGGTGAGGGATCCCTCCTCAGTTGCTCTCCCTTAGGTCTCTTTCTTTTTGTGGAGGGGAGGAGGAGGGGCGTTTCCTTATCTGATGTGACGGTCAAACAACAGAGGGCATTGTATGTGGTACAGATTGTAATGTCCCCTGAGGCATATTTGTGATACTGGCCTGTATAAATAAAATTGAACTGGATTGAATCTTCTATTGATTCCACAAACAAACTGTGGAGGTAAAATGCAGCACTTCCTGTACAGTGTTTTTGTTTTTTTCCAGGGAAAGCCTCAGTTCCTGTAAAAGCTTGAAGTCTGAAGCTTCCCACAGTCCCCTTCAGTTGGTAACATGATATCCCAGTAACAGTAACACGTTGTGAATTGCTCCCAGCCAACTTTAAACTCATTTGGTCCAGCTTAGTACATTAGCTAGTTAAGTCTTTTTTACCTTGACTTGGGGTGGATGATTATCTCGAAGATGTTGGAACATATTTGAAGTTTGCTTTGCAAATTGGATATTCATCTTCTACAACTCCCTGGTCATTTTGTAGATACCCAAAATGCTCCCACACTGCCGATTTAAGGCGCTTTTTGGGGGGTTTTGAGGTTGGAATGTCAGTTCCCTCTGACATTAGTACAGTTCTTCTCAACACACAAAACAAACCAGCGCACACACACACACAAAAACAACGTGACTTGCCAGATTTGTTCTCACAGGGCAACAATACAGGAATCAGGACACCGTAGATATCATAACTTCAACAATGTAATCGCCTTTATGGCAAAATCGGTTAATCCCGACATTCCTAGTGGTTGCTTGTTGCCTATTCCAAGTCCAAACTGTGAAAGAGATCCTGGTCAGTAGAAGAAAAACAACCTTTCAGAGTTTCAATGCTCCCAGAAATGGACCGTTTTTACTTGAGCAGGGACTTGTAGTTGGGAATTA
Source organism: Sebastiscus tertius (assembly GCA_916701665.1). NCBI lineage: Eukaryota > Metazoa > Chordata > Actinopteri > Perciformes > Sebastidae > Sebastiscus > Sebastiscus tertius. Next base: position 22,535 of record CAKAOH010037810.1, on the reverse strand, counting down.
AATGAACATTATGCTCAGAGTTGGCCAGTCGGAGTTCAGCCTTGGCGTCTTTAATGTTGCCGTAACATTTATCAAAAATTCTGTTGCCGTGAGTCTTACAGTCAGCATATTACTTAAGTCCAGGCAGCGCAGCTTCAAGCTTGCGATGTTTAAAATCACCAACAATAAAACAAGGTGCTTCTGGAGTGCATTTCAATTGTCCGCAATTAAGGTGTCTGTCTTTGCAGCATTTTCACTCAGTGGGATATAAACAGAACATGATAAAATATTCACAAATTCACAGGGGAGATAAAAGAGACATACCAGCTCAATGTTGGGGTCGCGAACAGACTCCCTCGTGTGGGAAAAAAAAATTGATTCACCTATGTATCGCAATTTTTTTTTTATGATTTTGAAATATTTTTTTTAATGCCAGAATCGATATATTTGCTTCTTTGAGTCTATGCAGTGGTAGAAGGAAGTTACCGCTTTTATTGATGTAGTCTGAGTAACGTGACGTCATATCCGTTCCGTTTGTGTCAAAAGCAAAACAAACGTCAGCGAGCCGCAGTGAGCTGAGCCGAGAAAGTATAAAACGTTGGAGGGTCTGGGGTGGATACGACCTGCACCCTCACATTTTAAATACTGCGTGGTAAACACTACACATCCAGTAAAGTATGGAAACACTTTGGGTTTCACACATTACCAGGAAAAGCAGAGCTAGACATCATGGCTAAGGCTGCATGCTAACTCTGTCACGGACAGGAAACGTTATCGTATTATAGTAACGTGCGGTTGAGCCGGCCGTCGCTCTCACCTCCGTGGTCAAATGGGCCGATGCTACAACTGTAGAGCACCCAGATACTGACATTTATGTTAAATGCATTCAGCCCCGATGGAGCTGACCATGGATGGATAAAGAGAACAGAGCTGACAGGAGAAAGACTTCGTGAAGTTAGCGGACCTTTTACTATGTCGGGGTTTTCAAAATAAGGTGTTAACAAAGGGAACTGTATATACAAAATACGTATATAGAAATAAGATTGATTGATTATATTCACCAGAAGTATAAAACATTACATGTCCCTTATAAATCATAAAGAAAATACCAGTAATTTGTGAGGGAAATTATTCTTTAGAATTTTGGGTTGCTGGAAAAAAAAATGTAATGAATAATTCCCGACAATGACTGATATATTTGACTTCAGGACATCTCTGACTACGTATATGCAGAAAATCAAACATTCTTACTGTATTAATTTAGATATTTTCCAAAGTAAAAGTCCATAGAAGTGTATGATTCAACTTCTCCCCATGGTCTAGGGTTAAAAAAGTAAACAAAACTTGCAATAAATTGCAATATCAAATCGCAATAGTTAAAAATTGCAATACATATCGAATCAGCACCCAAGTATCGTGATAGTTTCGAATCGGGAGATAGGTGAATCGTCCCAGCCCTACTGTCTCACCCCTTCCGCGGTCGTGCCTCGCTCGCGGTCCAAGCCCATTATTGTCTCAGTAGTAGGGGGGCAGGTGAGTGGCTGTAGCGGAGCAGAAGGAGCTGGTCTCTTGGACATAGTGTAGAAAAAGAACCTGTTTGCTTTCCCAACAGGCCGGAGTAGTGTGGCATTGTGTTATAAGTTCTCAGATGGTTAAACTCAGAGACAGTCCTTCTAAAAAGATCATCAGCGGATACTATAAAAAAGGTGAAAACACGCACTGCATAAAGCACACACTACACACTAACGAGGGAGCAGCTTGGCAGCCCGAGTCACAACTGAGCAGTAAAAAAACTGAAATATTAAAGCTGAAGTGGGCGAGATTGGATCAAATATGATTAGAAAAAGCTTTTTTTATAAAACGGTCGCTATATCGTGACAGAGGTACATGAAACAGGTAACCTGAAAAAAATCATGTGCCTCCTAACGGCATCTGCAAGATTTCACAGACCGGAGGAAAAACAAGCAGTCAGAGCTGATCTGAGGTCTGCTGTCCAGCTGCTGTCTATGAGAGCCGGCTGTCAATCACTCGCAAACTCTGACCAAATGGTCAAACTAGGCAGCACTGATCAAATATGAATCAATATTCTGTTACGTTAATGCCTACTTCTCTCCTCAGATGTTTTCAGAATCATCTTGTAGCACGGTTTAGCTGTAAAATGAGAAAGTTTGTGACGCCGCCGCCATTGTGAAATCTGGTAAAGGAACGCCAGGTTCTGGTCACATGACCGGAGCACAGCCAATAGGAACGCTCTCTCAATGAAATGACCTGTGATTGGTCAAAGTCTCCCGTCACAGGCTAGATGTTCTAAAGCCTGAAAACAGAGCCATGAGGAGGAGCAGAAGTCTAGTTTTCTCTCAGAACACTTGAATTACAATATGCTGAAAGGTTATTATGGATTTTTTTCCCAATGATGCCAAAAAATATACTGACTACTGAAGCTTTAAATAAACAATATTAGACCATATTTTTAGAAAGAATTCTTTCTCTAGACATATGGAGAGAACCATACAGGAGTGGGGGGAAAAACTGAGGAAAGCCTTCTCTCTGATGAGTGACCAGCTACGGGCCAGTGCGATGGGCTGATTTGGGAACCAGTAAACACTGGGAGGACTGGAGGCTGTCCCTGTGGACACACAATGAGGGGGATGCTGAGTCTGGGCATGCTCATGTCCAACCCTCCCCCAGCCCCCCCTTGTCTGCACATTCCATACAGGTAGAGCTCTCTGACAGAAGAGACAGCATGTGCATTGACACGTGTGAACACACACATGCAAACCCACAAAGACTGATGTTTGGTAAAATGCATATTGCAACCAATTGCAGCCACACTTTGCAGTCACAACACTGTGCAGATACTCTATCTCAGACACACACACGAAAAAACACATTAAAACAACTTCCACTTACTAAAAGCACATCTGGAAGACACATTCCAAGCAGCCGTTTGCAATGTTGTAACACTGAAAATAACATAGTGCCTGAGGACTCATAAACGTGCAAACACACACAGAGAGGGAGAGATGTCTGGCTACTACTAGCCTCATAAGCACCTGTCGCCTGAAAAACATTAGACAGAAGCTGGAGTCTATTAAAGGGACAATGCATCTAAACTTTAACTGTCAGTGTTTCACGCCTGTGTAGAGAAGGAAAGAACAGCACAGTGGTAAAAGCCTCTTAGTGTTATCCAGCCGTGTTAGCTATGAAACCCCACCTCTGCATCGATACAGTCAATATGAATGGCATTGTCTTTGTTGTGCACAACACAGTAACAAATTCAATTTGGGAAACTCGATGACAACATGTCCTCCCACTCACAGACCTCAGGTGTGAATATTTACTGGACCTCATGATACGATTCACCTGTCTACGATTCACCTGTCTACGATTCACCTGTCTACGATTCACCTGTCTACGATTCACCTGTCTACGATTCTCGATGCATCTCAACTGATTGCTCGTGTTGCTGATAGGAGAACGCACGAAAAGTGGAAAAATAACTTTCGGAACATATACGCATTGTTGTAGGAGGATATGTTCACTGCTGTGCATATATTCAACTCATCCACATTTTCAAACTGGGCACCAGTCAGCCAGGGCGGCCATTTTTCTTTAAGTACCAGTAAAGGGATAGATCATGATCGGATCATGATACTGAATTGAGACCTTATTTTTGTCTTCATTCTTTCCCTGCAGTAATGGTTTTTGTCTCCACTCTCTCATTGGTTCATTAGAACTGATCCAATGTGTCTTAAGGGCCTGACAACTCCAGACATGCCTGAGTGCCAGGCAGCCTGCACTGATGTCTTGCCAAATTCAGATCTATTATGGAGGAATGGCTTGGCAGCAAGACACGTCAAGAGCTACCTGTGTGTGTGTGTGTGTGTGTGTGTGTGTGTGTGTGATCATGGGCTCAGGACAGAGAGGGATTTAGACTGATGAGGTGGAAACACTTGTTTGTGAGATCCGGGGAAAGTGTGTGTAGCAGTGTGCGAGTGTATGTGTGTTATTGTGTATTACAGCCTGTGTGTATTTCATTTTGTATTAATGACAAAATGATGTCAACAGAAAACACACACTGACTGTTGTTTCCAGTCAGTGTGTGTGCTCCACCGCGTTAATGCAGACTGGAATGTACCACTTGTCATGATTAAAGACAATGAGCTGTGTGTGTGTGTGTGTGTGTGTGTGTGTGTGTGTGTGTGTGTGTGTGTGTGCGTATGTGGTCACTGGGTCAGTAAGTCATGGGACCCCCTCTGATCTTTGCAGGGTTCGTGCCCTGCTGGAGTGCACTACCAGGATGTGACAGGGCTGGGAGAGGCAGCTCTTAGCCCCCTGACCTCCTCTAATCTCTCATGTCACCCAAAGGCCCCAACGCCCTCCTGTCTCTCCCTCCAATCTAGTACACACCTTCCACGGTCTTCACTCAGTCTGCTGATTCCAATAAGTGACTCTTGTGTTTGTCCTTGAAGTCATTTAGCAAGTCAATGGTAATATACATGTTGTAGGACTTGATTTCTTTTTAGCCATTGTGTCCACAGGTTTTCAACAATAAATAAATATATGTGTATATTCAATGATAAGAGGAGATGGTCGCATTGGCCACGTCAGGCAGCTTTGAATCATTTGATGCGTGTAGCACATGCTAAACATACCGTACCGATGGAAGAAGTCAAGGTACAACAGCCGATGTGGGGAGCGTACGTGATACGACCGCTACTTCTCTGGAGAGTTGACACGCGTTGATGCTCACAGAGTAGACTAGTCAACTATCAAAACCACTACTCGCCACTGTGCATCATTGTAGACTAATCGTCTGTGGTTCGGCATCACGGCAATGCCTGTCCAAAATGAGCTTTTGTGCCCCCCCCTTCTCAAAATTCATTATATTATAATACACATTAAATATGATAAACATGTATTGATAAATAATGAAAGCTGTATTGCCTTCCGATGCAACCCATGAAGGGCTCAGAACGAAAAACGCCGCCGTTTAGGGGGACGAGGTGGAAAAACAGCGCCCGTGGACTCATCGTGACACATTTTGTACGAATCCTCCCCAACACGTTTCTTTCCTGAGTGTGTGTCTGAGCAAATGTGCTACTAGTTAGCTGCTAGCCAGTTTTAAGGAAATGGTGAATATATTAGGTCGCCAATATGACTTACCAAGCCACAGATACTTCAGCAAGACAGATACTTCAGGTTTCTGCCAGTGTATTGTAAGCTCATTGGTCCACCGGGACTAAGTTGACTCCCTGTATTTTTAAGGAAGTCAGTGCGTGGGTTGTGTGCTTAACGTTGATGAGTGTCGGTGTGTGCAGTTGAGAAAAAGAGAGACAGGCAGACAGAAGAGGTGCACGGACAGCGCACTGTGTTTGTCTACTAGCAAGGTCATGCGTTTTGTTTTGCATTATTTCATGGTTCACTTTCACATGTTTTACAAATGTTCTCTTTTGATTTCAGTGTAAAGACACATAGCATATTATAATTCAAGTGTTCTGACAGAAAACTAGACTTCTGCTTCTCCTCATGGCTCTGTTTTCAGGCTTTATAAAATCTAGGAGAGACTTTGGCCAATCACAGGTCATTTCAGAGAGAGAGAGTGTTCCTATTGGCTGTTCATTCAACGGAGGCAATCAATATTCTGTTACGGTAATGCCTATTTCTGTCCTCAGATGTTTCCAGAAACATCTTCTAGTGTACTGTTTAGCTGTAAAATGAGGAGGTGTGCTCCGGCTGGTGGGCGGTGCTAGGTCTTTCCCCAACTGATCTCAACATGGCTGCCATGTCACAAACTTTCTGAAACGATACCACGGCAAAAATCCAAAACATCAGAACAAGTAATGGAATAATAGATGACAGAACATGGAACTTAAATTGAATTAAAAATGTTTAAATGTAAAAAATCTTAACAACTTATCTATGTTAATACACATTTTTATTCTGAAGTGGAACAACTGTAATTTCCCCCGGGATCAATAAAGTATTTCTGATTCTGATGACACTTATTAAACGGTGTTTAAAAAGGCTTTTTTTGGTAAAACAGCGCCCCTGCTGGCACATTAGTAACAGTTAAGGCGAAGAGTGGTACTGCAGCATGGGAGACGACGAGAGGCTTCCAAAACAAAAACCCACTAAACGATAATAAATTCAGATGAAGTTCTGTGAGAAGTTGATGAGAGAAAAGCTGTGTTGTTTTTTTTAAGGGTGTTCTGCTGATAGAGTCACCAGCTCACAGCGGGACTGTGCAGCCGCGTGCAAAGCGGTTTATGACTGGCTTTAATCTTCTTTTCCATTTCACTTGTTGACTCCATTCTTCTGGTTATCGCTGCTCCTACCAGCAGTAAAGTTATAACTGCCTGCTCCCGCGGGATCCCAATCCTAATGGCATCCTCTAAAGCAGAGTTCCCGCTGTCGCACATCCACGCAACTCACGGCTCGTGTTAAAACGCTGCCATTCATAAAGTATCGGTACTAATAAAACAGGGTATCGTATCGTTTTTAACGGCCTGGTATCGTGATACCTTTCTAGTATCAGTATACTGTGCAACACTAGTTGTACTTGACATATTTTTGGTCGCATATGCGACCTCTCCGTAGCCCTGATTTAGATCCGTCACATCTGATGATCTTCTACCATTGGGGCTTTCTGCCATAACCAAGTTGCAGGAGGAACCGGGTTCACTGCCTCCAGCACAGGATCAAGAGGGTAACTCTGGGAGGTAACCACATGTCTGACGGAAAAGTATGGAGCCTCTATGAATGTTGAGGACGGAGTAAATTGTGTCTGGCACCAAAGATCAAGTGCTCAAAGCTGTTTGATTCTCAGTGTTAAGTCATTCAACTATTTTTTCAGACACTTCTTCAGTTAAAGCATCATTTATTAATTGTTTTTTGTATTTAGGTAGTCTACATGGTACTGCTTTTAAAAAATAAAATTTTACAAAGGGATGATTACATGACAAATCTTTACTTATATTGTCCTATGACATTGGTTTGACGTGTCAAATAGACAACAGTTGCGCAAAAGCAGCTACAGTGGCGGTCTGTGGCCAAAGGCTACACTAATTTGTTTAGAGGCACAGATCAACACCTGTTGAAACAGAAGAATGTGGAAGAAAAAAAGTAAGAATGAAAGGAGAGGGGGCAGCTTTTGTTGAACTGTCCCTGCAGGGTCCCAGGACATGATGGATCAGCCAGAGGAAAAACAAAGTCTGTTCATTCTGACATTCTCTTCCTCCATCACCGTCCTCACACTGAAGATACTCATCGTTATTAAAGGTTTTCTTCGTTATTTTTTCTCAATCTTTACCTGATTTATGGTGTTTCAAATAGGTCTAAAAAACATCATTAACATCATGTGAAGGGTTATATTGAAATTCCAAATAAGAGATGCCAGAGAGTCAGAGGAGACAGAAAGCTTGCTGGCAAGCGGAAGTACGCTGACTATGCTTGTGAAAGGTTTATCACATGACAATTAGATCATATGTCATGCATGTTGTGTATTTTTCATGTCTACACTATAATGTCAGACCAGGCTTTTATGGTATTCACTTTGGGGAGCATTTTCAAAAACCTGGCCTGGGCGGTCTGAAAATAGAAACCCCTGTATCAGGGTTGGGCGATTGGACCGATATATTGGCTATCGGCACCCAATTCGACTGTTATCAGGTCATTAAATAGGTGTTATCAGTCGCTATAAGCACCATAGATGTGGGTCATTAGAGGCCTACTACACCTACTACGTTAGAAAAGTGAAACTTAAAAGCAACGCGTTCTAACATGTTGCAAAACTGAATGAAACGTCACTTTTTGAACACAAACAAAAAGGCTTCTTTAGGTTTAGGCAAAAAAATGACAACTTCTTTCGTTTTAGACAAAAAAAACTACAACTTCTTTAGGTTTAGGCAAAAAAAATACAACTTCTTTAGGTTTAGGCAAAAAAACGACAACTTCTTTCGGTTTAGGCAACAAAATTACAACTTCTTTAGGTTTAGGCAACATAATCAAAACTACAACTTCTTTAGGTTTAGGCAAAACAACAGTTGGGTTTTGGCAATAAAACAACAACTACTTTAGGTTTAAGCAAAAAAACAACAACTTCCCTTTTTTTGGTTTAGACAACAAAACTAAAACTTCACTTCTTAAGGTTTATGCAAAAAAAAAACACTTGGTTAAGTTTAAGGAAAAACATTGTGTTTTTGGTTGAAATAAATACGAACACAAAGACAACTACATATTCTACGTTTCACACAGGATGTGACAGGATACTGTATATACATTATATACAGTATCCCATATACAGTATATCTGTCTCATCAGAACTATCCAGCAAATAATTCACTTTTGTCTTTTGCACCCATGAGGTGCGTGCTTCAGTGAACTGAATCCTTGCAATCCTACAGTATCTTGCTTGTTTAATGTAATGTCTGCAGTCTGTACTCAACTCCCCCCAACGTATTATTTTAACCTCTTTTGGGGGGTCCAAGTCTTAATTAAGGGGGCAGACCCCAGACAGGATTTAGATTTTTTTTTTTTACTATAAAATATCAATATTGGTTCAAGTATCCAGTATCAGTTGCTCTAAATTATTTATTAATAGGCCTCATTCATTGGAGCCAATAGGACACAGTCTTCCTGGAGAGCCTCTTTTCTTCATGTAATGTTTACTCATTCCTTTAAATATGAATCTTCAGTTTTTTTCTCGTTTTGAGGCTGTGTATTGGCACGAATCTGACGTATCACGATATAAAGGGTTACGATTCAATATATTGCGATAGTGTAAGCAAGGCGATATATTGCAATTTTTTTAGCAAATTTTTGGAAAACTGTCATAGTAAAAAGAACATACCACCATATGCATACAATCTGAGTTTAAAAGTTTACTTTTTTTCTGCAATCAGAACAGTGGGTCCTGCATTCCACTGTAACGTCCAACATCATAGCACTACTTTGAGAGGGCACATCTCTTTGCCAATGAATTCAAGTACTGACTGAGTTCATCTTTGCATGTAAAATATCAATTAAAAATTGATGCAGTGTTTTTGAGAGTCAATACGGTATCACAAAACATAATATTGCAACAATTCAATTTTTTTGTCTGATATTTCCTTACACCCCTAATATACAGTATATACTTTTGTGGGTAAGTTAACCTTGTCTGTTTTTTATTCCTAGTAAATGTATCCATTTTTCCTTCTGATACAAGTATTAATTCACTGCATTACTGGAATGTTGAATACACACTTGAGTCAATGAGAGATCTAATAGCAGCTCATTCACAGAGCTGGATTCACTGCTTCTAAAAGATACTATTGTCTGCTTATGGGATGCATTTACTCTCTCTCTCTCTCTCTCTCTTTCTCTCTCTCTCTCTCTTACACACACACGCACACACACAGGAGCTCAAGGCTTTGCTTACACTATGTTATTAGTACCGTTTTACATCAGACTCCTGTAATTATACTGAGAGTCTCACTCAAAGGCGCAGAAAACCAAACATTATGAAGTGATTCATCTATGTTTATACTTTATTTTAGATGACGTGCTATGTGAATGCTGTAAAGCGATCCATTCATTATTGTACACTAACTAGTGTTGCTACCATCAATTACAGGCTATTGATTATCGATCAGTGCAGCTGCAGTAATCCCTTGGTCTATATTCATTCGGTCAATAAAATGTCAGAAAGTAGTAGAAAATGATCTTCATTTGACCACCGAATACCACGGAGAGCTAACAAACACATCTCCATTTCATTGTCTGACTAACAGGCTATAAATTGACCTTGTATCGCAGCTTTAAGGTCGTTTGCGTTCTAAAACTCTGCTACATGTTGGTGCGTTTTTGCGCACCTGTCAGCAAATAGTCCCATTATATTTTCCAGGAGAACTTTAGAAAAGGGGAGGCTTCATTCTGCTGAGCAGCCTCGAGCTGCGACCCCACATTTGGTTTTATGAGCGTGCAGCAGTAAAGTAATTCAATATCACAGCCCACATACCTTCGAAATCTGATAAAATCCCTTCGAGGTGGTCATTCACGGAAAGTTCCGACATCCTGACTAGAGGTGCAAGTTGGGCCCCGTGATGCAGCTCCGAGCTGAGACCAGAGGAAACAAAAACAACCGTCAACTCTCAAGAACTAACTTCTCTTCCCTGTCGAGCAACAGCTGAACTGTGAGTGCGGGCAGGGAGCCGACTGAGCTGCTGTTCTGTTCTCTCTCGGTGCAGTCTGAGCCCACTCCGGGAGCATCCCCCCCACCACCCTGAGGCCTGGACCCGGGGCTGACAGGGGGCGGAGCTGCATGAAACACCTGGAAAACATCCTCACTCAGTCAAATTTCTCTTTTCTTGGCCGTGTCCCCCCCTCCCATCCCCCGGCTCCCCTCGGGCCAAAGGCTTCAGATGGACCGAGGAGTGTTCAGAGTCCCACCCTGCTGGAATAATGAGGCCAAATCACAATGATCAGCCTTTTCCATTTAGGATGCTCCACACCGTGAAGACACATCGATTAATGCTTCATTTTACAGGTTGGATAAAATTACTGACAAATTACCCCAATATTTACCTCAATATTGATCGAAAATTACTTTATTATAAACATTATTTTAATATTATTAAAAAAAAGTTATTTTTATAAAACTGTCGCTATATCTTGACAGTAGAACATGAAACAGATAACCTGAAAAAAAATCATGTTCCTCTGTGTCCTCCGGTGCTCCTAACAGCATCTGCAAGATTTCACAGACTGGAGGAAAACAAGCAGTAAGAGCTGAACTGAGGTCTGCTGTCCAGCTGCCGTATATGAGTCTATTCACTCGCGAACTCCGACCAAACGGTCAAATTAGACAGCGCTGATCAAATATGAATCAATATTACGTTACGTTAATGCCTATTTCTCTCCTCAAATGTTTTCAGAATCATCTTGTAGTGCACGGTTTTTCAAAGCCTGAAAACAGAGCCATGGGGAGGAGCAGAAGTCTAGTTATCTCTTGAATTACAATATGCTGAAAGGTTATTATGGAATTTTTTCCCAATGATGCCAAAATATACTGTCTACTGCCACTTTAAAGGTCCCATATTATGCTAATTTTCAGGTTCATACTTGTATTTTATGTTTCTACTAGAACATGTTTACATGCGGTAATGTTAAAAAAAAACGTTATTTTCCTCATACTATCTGCCTGAATATACCTGTATTTACCCTCTGTCTGAAACGTTCCGTTTTAGTACATTTCAATGGAATTGCAATGGAATTGTGTTGCTCAGCAACAGCTTAGGTCCATGTTTACTGTCTGTCAGCTGTTCACATACACTGTAACAGGAAATAAGTTGGGACACATTTAGAATGTTTACGTTTAACACTGTGTAATGGTCTATATATTGTAGACTTGTGATATCACAACTGGACAAATATCCTGACAGCTTGTTTCAAATGCACAGTTTCTGAATACGGGTGTGTATTTCTCTGTGGATTGAACGTTTCGATACTTTAACAGTATTTATACAGCACTTAAACCTGCTTGATAATAAAAAAAAGACATGAAAATCTCACTTTTCACAATATGGGACCTTTAAAATAGGGCCCTTAGGCTTGAGAAGCGGCTGAGGTGGAAAACCAAAACTAATAGAAGACACTTCTGATCAGGCACAAATGTCACCATTGTGTGACTTGTTGTCTACACAGATGTATCCTGGTAGCTAATGTCACGATTCAGGGAGTTTTTTAAGACATTTCAAGTTATTTGCTAATTATCATCTATTTATCAGCAGACACGGAAATAAAGCATATCAATTAATTTTGTATTCTTTTCCTGGAAATATATTAAATAAATGATCAGCTATTGGGAAACAGCGGAATATAATTATTAAATAATGTTTATAATAAAGGAATTTGTCGATACATTTTGAGGTAAATATTAAGGTAATTTGGCAGTAATTCCCAAGAAATTTCAAATAGGTTACTTGCTAATTATCACCTAATTAACATGAAGTTTGCGGACCTGTAAAATGAAGTGTTACTGTCCCATAATACAGGAATTGAGTTAAAATAACTATTTGTCTACAATTGTACAGTTCTACAATTTCATTTAGCAGACGCTCTTGTCCAAAGCGACATACATCTGAGAGTTCGCACAACACTAACAGAGATCTAGATAGGAGGGAACAAAGTGAGTAAGTGACGACAACGGCCTTAAGTCCGATCGGACACAGGTGGCGACAGGCCGTGCACAGAGGCAATGCACAGGGTGGATAGAAACAGATTTTTTTATTTTTTTTGTTCAGGTAGGACAGAGGGAGTGTAGACCTGGATGAGGGAGTTCAGGTAGGAGGGAGTGTAGACCTGGAGGAGGGAGGGAGTGTAGACCTGGATGAGGGAGTTCAGGGGGGAGGGAGTGTAGACCTGGATGAGGGAGTTCAGGTAGGAGGGAGGGAGTGTAGACCTGGATGAGGGAGTTCAGGGAGGAGGGAGGGAGTGTAGACCTGGATGAGGGAGTTCAGGGAGGAGGGAGGGAGTGTAGACCTGGATGAGGGAGTTCAGGTAGGACGGAGCCGTTTTTGTTGCTGTTTTGTAAGCAAGCAACAGGGTTTTAAATTTTTTTAAATTTGATGCGAGCGGCAACTGGGAGCCAGCGGAGGGATATGAACAGCGGAGTGACGTGTGCTGTTCTGTGTTGGTTGAAGACCAGTTGCGCTGCTGCGTTCTGGATCACCTGCAGAGGTTTGAATGTGCATGCAGGGAGGCCTGCTAGTAGGGAGTTGCATTGTTGCATCGTCTACCATTAACGTAATGTATACACTGTAAAATGTTTATTGTCGGGGTGCCCTGATAGCTCACCTGGTAGAGCGGGCGCCCCCATGGACCAAAGCTCAGTCTTTACCGTACTGGCCCGGGTTTATACCCGATCCCCGGCCCTTTGCTGCACGTCAACCTCTCTCTCTCCCCTTTCATGACTATCACTGTCTCTATCAATTAAAGGCAAGAAAAAGACCCAAAAATATCTTTTAAAAAAATGTTAATAAACAGTAACCTTGGCAACAATCAGACCTCTCCTGTAGTTGCTGTATTTCATACCACGATAAAATTACCATAAAACTAGCCTAACTACAGTAGTTTTTAGCATAGTGTAAAACAGAGTACAGTAGCATACAGCTTTACTATGCTGAAGTACAACATCATAGCCTACTATTATTTTTATGGCATACTCAATAATAATATATATAGCTAAAGTCTGTATTATACTGTTATGGAAATGTTACTATAATTTATTTTACAGTGCTACTGTATAACCTACTGTACTACTGTATTTATTACAACAAAATACTGTTATTCTGCTGTTGATGTAAAATAAGAAAAAGGACAACTGACGAATCATCTGCACAAAAAGCAGAAATGTATTGTGCAATTTGAACAATAAAGCAACCTAATAACAATAATACAGAACAATAATACACCAATATAAACATCAAACTGGACTAAATTATCTATTAAACCACCTTGGGTCTGAAGTGAAAGTCACAAGAAGATTTGCTGAGCTCTGATGTTAAAACTTAACAATAAAACAAAAAAAAACATTGCACTCAAATCAAGGACAGTGACTCATTTCAAGGTGAAAGTTTGTGGTTGTTTTTTTCACAGACAGTATTACTGTATTATTTACAGTAATATTTCCCAGAATGCACTGAAAGTCAAAAGTAACATATTGTACACAGCTTATACATTAATAAACTGTTGAGAATACAGTATTATAGTTCAGAAGTTTATTTAATATTGAAAGTTAAAATCTCTAGTTTTCATTTTGAGACTTATTTCAGAATAAACATGAGATCTCGTGAACAGAGCAGTAGCTGAGCTCTGATCTCTGTATTGTCGTCCTCTCTCTACGTACCTCCTCTTCCTCTTCCACAAAGCTGACTTTGGTCTTTGGGAAAAGAAGTTGAGTTTTCTTTGTCTGTCTCCCTCCAATAAATATGCTAAATATCACACAAAGTTGTAATAAATGTATCAAATTCAACAATATTCAACAAACAAACAGCCTGATCTTTCGAAAATAGCCCAGTTGACACTTATCTGTCCCAGTCTTTAGCTAAACTCAATGAAAAGATTTCAGATGGACTTTATATCTGTGAAATAATATTAGCTAACACTCTGCACTTCAGCAGATATGAGTCGGCTTATTTCCCCTCATTTTTATACATTCCATTCTTTCTTGTAGTTTGAAGGATATACAAACTGTGCAGATTGGATTAAGGTTTGTGTGCACATTCATATTTCCCAGAGGGTGAACTTTTCTCTTTCTGGACTGTAGTTCGAAATGAGTTCTTTTCAGATTCAGTTTATTTTTCTGAAAGACAGGTGACATTCCTCACAATAAAGCTAGGGTCAGTAATGTTGAGAAACCAGCAAGATTACACTAGATTTAAAAAAAATGATCCAAACTAAAAAAACATCCCAGTGTTGCCAGTTCTTCTCCAATGAAAGTAGCTAGCAGCTCCAAAAGTCCCTAAATCTAGAGAGAGAGTCACCAACGCTGACAGTACCTCCCTTCAGGCCTCCCTCCAAAGACACTCCCCCAAAATTATCAAAAAGGTAGACAGACGGGTAGCCCGTCCAATCATTATATATATTTTATTTTGTTTTTGTCAGAGCATTTGATTTATTGATTGCTGTCGGAATGTAATGAGCATTTTAACTAATATAACAAAAAAATCACACAGCTCACAAAAGTCACAAACTTTCTCATTTTACAGCTAAACCGTGTACTACAAAATGATTCTGAAATCATTTGAGGTGAGAAATAGGCATTAACGTAACAGAATATTGATTCATATTTGATCAGCACTGCCTAGTTTGAACGTTTGATCGGAGTTCGCGAGTGATTTACAGCCGGCTCTCATAGACGGCAGCTGGACAGCAGACCTTAGATCAGCTCTTACTGCTTGTTTTCCTCCGGTCTGTGAAATCTTGCAGATGCCGGAGGACACAGAGGCACATGATTTTTTTCAGGTTACCTGTTTCATGTACTACTGTCACGATATAGCAACTGTTTTATAAAAAAAACTTTTTTGAATCATATTTGCCCCAATCTCGCTTACTGCAGCTTTAAGAAAGAACTTTGCATATAATAACTTGTTTTTTAATGTCAATATAATTGTCATTGTAGAACTAATTTTATTTCTCCTGGTAACATGAATGAACAAAGCTACAGTATGTTTGTCTTTAGCGACATGTTGCTATATTTCAACCTGCTTCAGTGTAAAAACTAGACTCTCAGCAGCTTTCCAGCACATCTGGGAGGAGTCACAGTGTGTTTGCATTCAGGTAGCCCACTAAACCCCAACTGAAAGACACACACACACACACACACACACACACACATACACTAGCCTCTGTGCAGACCATGAAAAGCCACTGTGGCATTAATCCTCCCTGGTTTAGAGCCACAGGGCTAATGAGAGCCCCCCCGACCCCTAGTCCTAACAGGAGTGTGAGTGTGTGTGAATGTTGTGGTGGCTGTGGGAATTTAGTCACATGGGTTTGGCTCCTCTCTCTCTCTCTGAGGCTGCTTAATTGCCCTGTTTCCTGTGATATGCCCGATAGTTCCAGACGGTGCATCTGTGTGTATATACATGTGTGAGTGTGACTACAACCGTGTGTGTGTGTGTGTGGGTTTGCTCGTGCTCTGACTCGCCTGAAGGAATCTTTTTGCACAGTGCTTGATGTCTGCCGTGAATTGTTAGGGCCAAAGAATTCAGGCACCACATACCAGAGCACTTTAGATAGAAAGGCTCATAGAAATGATGGAATATGATACATGAAGCGTAGCATTAGCTTTAAGGAACACAATAACACTTCACCCGCCAGCTTCATTGCAGAGTTAGAACATGGGGACACCACTATACCACTGCTCTGTAACATGTGCTTTGGGGCAAAGAATCACTAGTTTTAACAGGTTTTAACAAGTTCCATGTAACACAAATATCTAAACCATGTTTTTTTGGAAATACATAAACATAAATACATAAATCAAAAAAAAAAAGAATACAATAGAAACTATGCTCACTGGTGTCTTGTAAGGGTTCCTTTGGAAGTATAACGCTCTGTCTATAAGGGGAACGTCAGCAGCAGCGTGGCGGCTGCCTTGCTGAGTGGCGGCTGCCTTGCTGAATGGCTGCGTATTTCACGCGTGTGGCGTCCACACTGACAGCGTTTCTGCTGCTGCTGCCAGCCCTTTCTTTCTACATTGAGTTTGCCTTTCATAATGGTCATTTCACTTCATTATATATGGCATTTATATTTACTTTAGACAGAGAAAGGTTTAGAGGCGTGTGCTCATTGTAAATAATAGTAATAATCCAAAATTAAAAGCCAGTACTTTATAATTCATGGAGCTCTCCAAGTCACTGCATGTTCTACAACACTGTCCTGCACATATTTCAGAATAAAAGCCTTGTGATAACAAATGAAGGAATTCTGTCCATAGAAAAAAACGCTAGAGGGCTTTCATTTTGAAATGAAAGTAGGAAGTGTTCATTTTACAATAAATCTTTTCTTTTTTCACGTCCGTGACATATTGTACAGATACAGACATTGAAACTGTAGTGATGTTGCTCACATGATGTCAATATACAGTCAAAAGATCACTTTCACTGTCTGTTGTTGCTGTGAACCGCACACAACTCACGGTAAAAATAGGCAAGACCTTGAATATCTAGAAGAGACGGAGCTGACACGCAGCTGAGTTGCGCTGCTCATGCGGGCAGCGTGGCTGCTCTAACCTGTTAATATGGACGCTGAAAAACAACAGGTTCCGCAGCCGCCACGTGCTGCTTAATGTGCCTGTCACAGGCGTAAGGTTCATGATTAGACCCCACGGAGTAGCCTACTGTAGGTTTATCAACGTTCCTTAAGGCTCATCTCTTGTTTACTGTCGGGTTTTTCACATTTGTGGAAGACAATTTTGGGATTATATATATCCCATCTGGTGTGGGAACTGAGCATCGTCTGTATAGAAACATCTTAATAATGCACTGCATAGTATACACAATACAATCCTTTTCTGTATCATGCCGTAAAGACTTCAGTAGCTGACAAAGTTAGCAGAGACCATTGGGTAATAGCCTACTACATGTAGATATTTTATCACTGACCATTTGGAAAATAAAGTGAATGTTCAGCAGCTATTGGTGAGTGGAACCATTGTGTTATTTATGCTGATTAGACAGCTGGATTCTGACATAAAAATCTTACCTGGAGCACCTTTACAGTTCATAAACAGCTGCTCAGGGGGCCTTGTAAAAGATCATGATAAATTCCTCACCTCACACACTGCACACGTAGTATACAGCACGTATGGACTGTGCATATTTAAACCATTTCACATGTCTGTCCAATCTGTCCGCTGGTACCAAGATATCTAGAACCAATCATGAATGACAGATTTTACCCCGGGTGCTACTGGATGAATTTCAGTTTTTAAATACTCCAACAATTTAAAAGCATTCCTCAGGTTTTTACTTTTTTTCACTGGTGGTAACTGATGAAATGCTAGAAGGTAGAAGCTGAATTAGCTTTATTTGTGCCACTGCTATCTAAGTATTTGGGAATTAAAAGATGTAAAACTCCTTTATTTATTCTTGCATGCTTAAATTGAACAGAATACAGATTGGTAATTAATCAAACGTTTGTTTATACCGTCAATTTTGTAATTGTAATTATGTCTCATCTGACTCCTTGAATGGAAATGTTTTCAATGAAGCTTTGTAACACATGCATTTTAAAGTTTGTCAGTTTAACACTTAATTGCAGGTTTGTAAAACACTATTCATCAATCATGAAGCTACTGTAAATGCTGCACTGTCAATGGTTGGCTATCTATTGAATATATTGTGTATTTATATCACTGGTGTATTTTATTGTAGTGGGTATACTGTGATGATGTGCTGTTATATTGCACTAGGAACTGACTAACAGCAAGAATATGTTTTTCTTGCATTTTTTAGATGGAACGGAACGGGAATTGTGGGGAGAGAGAAGGGGACCGGAAATGATGAAACAAAAACGTGTGACTGGTTGATCATGGCAAGCCGTCTCAAAGCTGAAGTAGGCGAAGTTGGAGTAAATATGATTTAATAAAGTTATTTTTATAAAACAGTCGCTATATCATGACAGTAGATCATGAAACAGGTAACCTGAAAAAAAATCATGTTCCTCTGTGTCTTCCGGTGCTCCTGACGGCATCTGCAAGATTTCACAGACCGAAAAAAAACAAGCAGTAAGAGCTGATCTGAGGTCTGCTGTCCTGCTGCCGTCTATGAGAGCTGGCTGTCAATCACTCACGAACTCTGACTAAATGGTCAAACTAGGCAGCGCTGATCAAATATGAATCAATATTCTGTTACTGTAATGCCTATTTCTCTCCTCAAATGTTTTCAGAATCATCTTGTAGTCCACGGTTTAGCTGTAAAATGAGAAAGTCTGTGACGCCGCCGCCATTGTGAAATCTGGTGAAGGAACGGCAAGTTCCGGTCACATGACCGGAGCACAGCCAATAGGAACGCTCTCTCTCTGAAATGACCTGTGATTGGTCAAAGTCTCCCGTCACTGGCTAGATTTTCTAAAGCCTGAAAACAGAGCCATGATGAGGTGTAGAAGTCCAGTTATCTCTCAGAACACTTGAATTACAATATGATGAAAGGTTATTATGGAATTCTTGCCCAATATATGCTATTAGACACCACCGGCTATCCTACTGCAGGTCTATCAACAAGCCTGCAAAGCTAATCTCTGGTTTACTGTTGGGTTTTGCGGTTTGTGGGAGTTCGGTTTCTATGGTAATTCTTGCAATATTCCATCACTCATTGGGCATATTAGTTAGGATATAAAAATGCACCGCATGGTGGCTGATTATTAATTTTTGTGAAAACAAAGTCTCTGTTGTACATTACACACATTACATTTCCTCTTGTTTTTTTTCATTTCTGTGAACCCCCAACCTTAAAGTTCAAACTGCGCCTATGTTTCACCCCCAAGGGGTTCCTGGAGGCCACCCAAGGAGATGTGCTTGGATCACTTTTGGGCAGTCGCTCAACAGGCACTGGGAACCTATTATATACTGTAACATTACACTGTGTAGGCAGTAATATACAGTATTTAGTTTAATGATCAAACTCTACTTGACCCTCAGTGTGTGTTAGTATTAATGGCTCATTTAAAGATCATTGCAGACCTTGTGCTTTCCACGGCACTGCACAAACAACTGGGATTGACTTTAAGTTAAATGGTATCACCCTGAATGCCTGACTTCATTTTCTACACTAGTAATCCTCCAGGAAATTCTCAAACTGCAAGTGTATGTGTATATATTTGGCCTGACTGGAACCTTTCTTGGTTCAGGCTACAGAAACACCAGTATTTGTGTGGAATTAAGTGTGCATAGGTACACTAAGAGAAGCATGACTTCATGCCCTTCATTATGGTTATTAATGCTTCATTAATGAAGCACAGTGTCTGTGTGTCTGTACCAACATGAATGAATTGTCAGAGACTCATTTCTGTTTATGCTTATTATTCATATGAATTATTTGTTGTAAATACAGATGTTCTTTCTTCATTTGTGAAGAATCCATAAAATGGCCAATGTCAACAAATAAGGAAAGAACATCATGTTTATGTGTCTTTAGACACAGTCTGTGTCCTAGATATTTTAAGCATGAAACGTAGAGTGGAGCTAGTGTTATGTTTAGTCCAGCTGTCACTCAGCTTGATCGACGTGTCACTCACCAAACAAACTTCACTTACTGTAACTACTCACCCTTGCCAATATATTGTCATCTCCCTCACTTACCTACTCTACCTGTCGTTCTCCTTACTTACCTAGCCCACTCACCACTATCTTCCACCTATGTCATACAGCTTCATCTACCTGTCACTGCATGTGCACGACACATTAGTTACTAGGGCTGGGACGATTCACCTACCTCCTGATTCAATACTATCACAATTCGATATGTATGCGATTTTTAAGTATTGCTATTCTACAAGTATTGCGATTTGAAAATTACGATTTATTGTGATTTTCGTTAACTTTTTACCACTAGACCATGGGAAAAAGTGAAATCATACACTTCTAGGGCCTTTTACTTTGTAAAATCTAAAGTAATCCAGTAAAAAGAGATGTCCTGAAGTCAAATATATCAGTCATTGTCAGAAAGTATTGATTACATTTTTTCCAGCAACCCAAAAATCAAAGAATAAAGACATTTCCCTCACAAATGGTGGTATTTTCTTTTTAATTTATAAGGGACATGTAATGTTTTATACTTCTGGTGAATATAATACAATCAATCTTATTTCCATATATGTGTTTTGTATACAGTTCCCTTTGTTAACACCTTATTTTGAAAACCGGACGTAGTCCCACGTGTCTACTTCCTCTAACTTCTCCAAAGTCATTGCTAGCTCAGCTCCGTTCTCTTTATACATCCATGGTCATCTCCATCGGGGTCGATTGAATGCATTTAACATAAATGTCAGTATCTGGGTGTTCTACAGTTGTATCATCGGCCCATTTGACCACGGAGATGAGAGTGACGGCCGGCTCGACCGCATGTTACCACAATATGATAATGTTTCCTGTCCGTGACAGAGTTAGCATGCAGCTTTAGCTGTGATGTCTAGCTCTGCTTTTCCTGGCAATGTGTGAAACCCAAAGTGTTTCCATACTTTACTGAATGTGTAGTGTTTACCACTTTGGATTTAACATGTGAGGGTGCAGGTCGTATCCGCTGTTTTTACGCTTTTTCATTTCAGCACGCTGCGGCCGACTGCGGTTTGATTTGGTTGACGGATACAGAACGGATATGGCGTCACGGTACTCTGACTACAGTACAACAATAAAATTGGTAACTTCCTTCTGCCTCCGCATAGAATCAATGAAGCAAATATATTGATTCTGGTATTCAACAAATCTATTTCAAAATCAACGAATGGATTTTTTTTTCCTCGCCCCTATTAGTTACAGTATAATAACTAAACTAAGCTCCTGCAAACTGCACACCCGCCGGTATGTAATGAAATGAAAAATAACCGGTATAAGCATGGTTACTGGTTGAAATGACCATTACTGAACAAAAACCTTTTTATGCAAGATGGAAAACATAAATCATCATTGTAATTTCTTCTTAATTGTAACCAGCACTTGACTGACAAGAAGATAACAAGATTTGCCAAGGGTGTTGAGTGCCCAACATTTTTCTCCAGATTACTGGAGATTCTAAAGCCCTCTGGCTTTGCACATGTTGGTAGTCCCACCTCAGGTTACGTCTATCTGAAAGTGCCTTGGATTCCAGAGTAACTCAACAACCCCTGAGAAGCTTGTTTTTGCTGACCTCCGGTGGTTTAACCTCTCACCTTTCTGCAGTGAAATACAGGAGCAGCAAAACACTGCTTCTCAGCCTGGTGCTAAATAACTCTTTATCCACCTTATTCTCGGGGGGCGTTACTGTAGAAATGATTATGGGCCTAACATCCTGTGAGGTAGCGGAAGTAGCAGTAAGCTAGTTAGTCCCATAGGCTAACCATTTTGAACCACCTTTTTAACAGATACTTAACTAACGTTAAATTTGCGTTTTCTAAAATGTCCTTGCGGAGCTCTGGTACTTGTTGTGCTGTTCGCGGCTGTACTAGCAACCAGACAAAGCTACATTTGTGGCTTCAACAACAGTGTGTTGAACAAGCACCCAAAACAAAAAGGGATTGTTTTTGTGACCAACGGTACAGTTTCCATCGCCTAACTTCAGACGAGGAATCCAGAAGACTGTGGCTGAGAAACCTAAACTTGAAGAGACCACCCTGTGCTCATTTCATTTTGTCGACAAAAATCTAATGGAGGAAAAACTTGAATTCTACTTTGTGGTTGGGTTACGAAAGAGCAACGGAGATGAGACGTCTGGTCCTTAAAGGGACCAACAGCAGTGCCAGGAGAACATCAGGTATGATTTCATGTGTAGGGAGGACACAGCATTGTAGCGTTGGTTTAATGACAGCCAGTTACTTTCACTATTTTCTGTACAGTTTAAAATGTAAGGCAGTTTATGACATGGAGTGCAGGGCAGTGTTAGACTAAAAATAGTTTAAGTACGGTTATCTGTGTGTAAAAAATAAAACAAAACCTTGTTACTGTGGAAGTACTTAGACCAAAACTTGAATGTTCGGATTTCAATATATATATAAGGAACGCACACACCTAGAAAAAATAGAAATAATAATAATAATGACCCGCTCTTTAAATAGCAGGCACCTCCTGCTAGACCTGCTCTATTCTGCTGCTGGCTTTGGTGGGGTGGTGGTTGAAGCGGTTCTGTACCCTCTGCACCATCCCACGGAGGTGTGGAGGGTGCTCTTCCTGAGGGCTTGGTTTTAATAGGGTAACTTTATAAAAGGGACTATTTGTAACTTTGTAAGCGTATAAATGTAGCGGGTCGGCACACATGCGCGCTCGCGTATGCGCGCTCGCGTATGCCGGGAGCCTCGTCTCCTCTGCCTGCTCGCCTTCA
>CAKAOH010037809.1:1350-16827 GCA_916701665.1 Sebastiscus tertius | reverse complement strand
AGTTTTCACAAGGCTCCGGAGAAAGTGGAGAGTCCTGGAAAGTGTTGCAGAGAAGTTCACGTCGAGCTGCAGGAGGAGATCCGTAGAATAGTAGAGAGAGAGTGTCTGAAATGTAAATAGATGATGACGAGGATTTAAGTTAAAGAGATGGAAACCCCCAATAGGTCGGTACATCTGGGTTGCATGATGACTAACAAGAAGAAAAAAACATATTTTTAGAGAGTTCTCTCCGATCTTCCTGTTAAATATTAGATGTACGTTTACTTCCTCAGGGTCTCAGGTGGTTTGAGTTGTCTGAATAACAGCTCACAGACTTGTTGAACTTTATTTGAATAGGTGATGAATCAAAAAGGATGGGGACGACGGATTCAGACTAAATGTCACTTCCTGGATCAATGTTACAAACAACCAACGGTAAGAAGGTCAAAGGTCAGAGCTGCTAAAATGCCTGATTGTGTAAAACACAAAAGGAGATTGAGCAGATATTATTTGTTTTTGATTCTTAATCAATATCTGATGGGGATTGTTCTGACGAGACAAACAAAGAACTGTCCCCAACAAAAGGGTCAATCCAGCTCACAGCCAGTCAGTTACTATGTCTTGACGTGTAATTGTGGCACCAATCTTGAGTCAATATGTGCATGTGAAAGTGCCAGAACCCTCAGTTGTGCACCTTTAAAGGTCCCATATTGTAAAAAGTGAGATTTTCATGTCTTTTATATTATAAAGCAGATAAATCTGCATAAAAGTGCTTTATAAATACTGTAACTATCAAAACGCTCAATACACAGAGAAACACACACAGCCCGTATTCAGAAATTATGCGTTTGAAACAAGCCGTTAGGGTTTCTGTCCATTTGTGATGTCACAAATCTACAATATTTAGACCATTACACGGTTTTAAAAGTAAACATTCTAAATGTGTCCCAGTTTATTTCCTGTTGCAGTGTATGTGAATGACATCAGCTGACAGGAAGTAAACATGGACCCAAACTGTTGCCTAGCAACGCAATTCAATTGCAATTCCATTGAAATGCACTAAAACGGAGCGTTTCAGACAGAGGGTGAATACAGGTATATTCAGGCAGACAGTATGAGGAAAATACTGTTTTTTTGAACATTAAAGCATGTAAACATGTTCTAGTAGAAACACAAAATACAAGTATGAACCTGAAAATTAGCACGATATGGGACTTTTAAGGTGCTCTATAAGATATCCATAGCATTAATATAGCAGCAAACAACTATTGTCTATGTAAAGATATAGAGAAGTAATGTCTACCTGAGCAGAGAATGAAGTCTCTCTCCCTCTGGGTGTGTTGGAATCAGAGCTTCTATCTGCTTTGTTAACTGGCCACAGGTGCCTTTTAGTGCATGGTAGCGTGCCTCATTCCTCTCATACGGCGGTTACAGCCGATAACGCTATCCCGACCGTCGTTGTCGTTGTGGAAACGTAGCACCCATCCTCCGGTTCCCCCCCTCAGGTTAACACTTTTAACACATTGAAAAGTGCATTTATCAGTTTTGCACGTTTTCTCAGCGATATCACAATCAAACAAACTTACTGGGCAAACAAACAGAGGGAAGTCAAAGCGTCGTCATAACCACCAAATTGCAAAACTATGGGTGATTAATGTTATATAATTAATACGGCATGCATGGACACAGAAACATTAGGGTGGAAGACATATTAAAACAAGTACTAAATTAATCAGAGCAAGTATTAGATTCTTCAAATCTCATTTTTTGGAATTCAATTCTTAATTCATGCGTCATTTCTCATGAGAGGAGGTGAACAGAGGACAAATTAGAAGATTTATAGTGGAGGATGAGAGCAGCTGGCTGGGGGAGACGGTATTGTGAAGCAGAGAGGAATAAAAGCGCTCCAGAGAGGAAGGATGGAGCTCCTCCACCCTCCTCCTCCTCCTCCTCCTCCTCCTGAGAGTCCAGGGGACCACGTCAGTGATGCCTTAAAGAAACTCTCTGACCACTACTGTTGTGTTGGCTTTTCTCCTCTGTGCACTTGTTGTCACTTTGTGGGGAGGATGAAGAATCCACTCTGAGAAGTTGGTCATGTTGGTTCACCAGAGAGACTTGGCTCAGAGCGAGGGTGTGTTCAGGGACTACGAGGGAAGCAGGAAAGCAGAAAAGCACGAGAGACGCGGTGAAATCTAATCATAATCCTGTGACTGTGTCATGATCTTCAGATCCAGCTAATTGGTGTTAGCTTGTAGTTTAGGGAACCATGACTACCAGACTGAGTAATGAGCTAAGTGGTCAGCTTGTTATCTGATTGTCCTGGTCCGTAGGTCTGTGGGCTCTGATCTCACAACTCAGCTGGTTTGTTTTTGGTCTTGATCTCACATTTTAACTGCTAGACTTTTGGTAAATACGTTTTTAGTAATGATACTTGTATTTACAGTCTTGTCTAGAAGGTGCTTCAACTGTTATCAGGCCATTAAAGGGACTGTTTGTAAGAATTTAGAAATGTCTTGTTAACAGCGACACCTGTGTCCGTTAAGTCAACTAAAGTCAGCGTCCTGTTGCTCACGCTTGTGCTCGCTCTACATAGACATGAAGGAGCATCGCTAAAAACAGTGAGGAGACACACGTCAGCTAAAAGCACAATATCACTCTATATTTCAGCTGCTTGGCAGTAATGTTAGCTGACCAGACCAAGGTCTCTCCATGAATCAATGCTGATCCTAGTGTTGGCTTTTCCTGCCTCAGCCTCCCGACCGGAGGGAACAGGGGAGACGCCGGAGTTTTGGCCCTGGAGACCAAAGCTACGGTCTCCCCCACGTCCTCCGACCGCGGCCAACACTGTTCAACAGACCGGCTTCACTAGATACAACCAAGAGGTTTTGGTGCTTCACTGTAGTTTGCGTTGGAGTCTGAGTCTGAACAGCGAGTGCGCATGGAACACCGACCCACAATGATTTATACATGTAAGAAGTTACTAACAGTCCCTTCAAGGTTGGAAACAACTGCTTTATTTAAACTGAGATTAAAGGGATAGTTCAGGTGTTTCTCAGTGGGGTTGTATGAGGTACTTCTCCATAGTCAGTGTATTACCAACAGTAGGTGACGGTCAGCAAGGAAACAGACAGGAGTACCAGCACAGGAGCAAAGCGATGTACTACTGGAAAAACGGATTTTAGACAACTAAAAAAATCAATATCAGTTTACGCTGTATTTAGAATATTTTCACTGGTTTACCTCGTCGTCAGACAGCTTTACAGTCGATGTTTCCAACGAGGAACTGAAGCCGTTATCTATAGCAACCAGACTCCATTGAAAATAACAGTAATTTGACCTCACAGAACATGGAGGTTGCTGCTTTACCGCTGCCTCGAACAGTTTGTTTTTTTTGCTATTGTGTGACTTTGGTTAGTTCTGATTCACCAAAGTCACACAATAGCACAGCTTTCTGCGAGGTAACAGTCCCTTTAAATAGACGTTATCAGTCACTATAAGCACCATAGATGTGGGTCAGTAGGGGCCTACTACACCTACTACGTTGTGAAAGTGAAACTTAAAAGCAACACGTTCTGACATGTTGTAGTAAAACTGAATGAAACGTCACGTTTTGAACATAAACACACGTGGGCGTGTACAGTTACGCTCAGTGGTGCATGAAAGATGATCCATCCCCGCCTCACTCCATCTTCTTCTTCTTTCTCCTCCTCATCTTCCTTCCCTTATCTTCCACCATCTCTTCTTCTTCTTCTTCTTCTTCTTCTTCTTCTCTGCTTCCTCCATCTCTCTTCTTCTTCTTCTCCTCCTCTTATTCCATCTCTCTTCTTCTTCTCCTCCTCCTCCATCTCTCTTCTTCTTCTCTTCCTCCTCCATCTCTCTTCTTCTTCTCTGCTTCCTCCATCTCTCTTCTTCTTCTCCTCCTCCATCTCTCTTCTTCTTCTCTTCCTCCTCCATCGCTCCTCTTCTTCTTCTCCTCCTCTATCTCTCTTCTTCTTCTTCTCTTCATCCTCCATCGATCTTCTTCTCTTTTTCCTCCATATCTCTTCTTCTTCTCCTCGTCCTCCTCCTCCATCTCTCTTCTTCTTCTTCTCTTCATCCTCCATCCATCTTCTTCTCTTTTTCCTCCATCTCTCCTCTTCTTTTCCTTGTCCTCGTCCTCGTCCTCCTCCTCCATCTCTCTTCTTCTCCTCCTTGTCCTCCTCCTCCATCTCTCTTCTTCTTCTTCTTCTCCTCTTCCTCCTCCATCCCTCTTCTCCTTCTCCTCCTCCATCTCTCTTCTCTTTCTTCTTCTCCTCCTCCTCCATCTCTCTTCTTCTTCTCTTCCTCCTCCATCTCTCTTCTTCTTCTCTGCTCCATCCATCTTTTTTTCTTTTTCCTCCATCTCTCTTCTTCTTCTCCTCGTCCTCCTCCTCCATCGCTCTTCTCCTCCTCCTCCTCCTCCATCTCTCTTCTTCTTCTCCTCCTCCTCCTCCCTCCAGACAGGTTCCTTCTCGGGGAACCACCGGACTGTTGCGTCTCTTGTCGCCGCGTCAAGCCGGACAGAATAAGATGTGATGCTGGGTTATTTAATTTCAAAATAAAAGCACGTATAGAGGAAAAAAACATCAAGGTACCCTGAGCAACAAAAACACTCAGAAAATGTCACCAAAAACACCCAGCACAGTTTAAAATACGGCAATTGCTCCAAAATAAGGATGAAAGTAAAATCTGTAAAAGGCATACAGCAGCCTAATAGCCCAGGTTTACTAATGTTTCCAGAAATTAAGAGAAATATAAAATGTATATATAAACTTAGTAAAAATGTCAACCCATTGGAGAAAAGTGAATCATTTTTAAAGAGTATTTCTTGTTGTAGGGTATGTTTTGTGTACTATATATACACTATATGTTGTATAGGGCCAATAATATTAATAATTCATGAGCTTTCACTGTATCCTTAAATACTCTATATCTGTAATAATTTGATGAACGAAATTAATTTCTCACTCCGTTTTTGGCACTTTGGATAAGAACTACAAAACAGGAATTCGGGCTTTGATTTTGAATGTTTCAACCGGATGTTTTTCCGGTTACACTCCGGCTGATTTGACAGCATCCCCAGCAGCTGAGTCTCTCCTCTCCACTCAAAACAAAAAGCAGTCAAAAACAATGAGTGCGCACGACGCGCAGCTCGCTCCGAGCGTCTCGAGCCGCGGCGCACTTTTCCCTCCCGGAGCATCCGGAGCATGCGTCCGTGCGCCCGCTGGAGGGACAACAAGGACCACGCGGATATAACTTGCGGAGTTTGGTGGGTTTTTTTTGGAGTGGAGTAAATCATGCCTTTTTGCAAACGGACGGTACTTCCGAAGGACGTGTGCAAGCCCGGCGGCGGCGGCGGCGGGAGGCTGCGGGAGGCGCGTCCGCGGGACGTTTTCGGGGACTTGGCGGACGTGTGCGGCTTCAGCCTGTGCTCGGTGCTCCGGCAGCTCTCCGATCTGTCCCGGCACTCGGTGAGCATCCTGGAGGATCTGGAGGGGGAGCTGGTGTCCGTGTGTCGGCGGTCCGGAGCGCTGCAGGGCAGACTGGTCCGGCTGCAGAGGACCGTCACAGAGCTGCTCAGCAACACTCCACCGAGAGGTGAGGGGGTTAAACACCAGACACCTGGGGTCACTTCACACAGCTGGAGCTGCAGCTGGAGCTGCTCCTCAGTCTGGAGGAGTTCAGCGCTGTCAAAGTTTCTGACCAAATGCATGCTTTGTTCTGTGCTTGTGTTATGTGAGAGTTCATGACTGTGTGCTACCACTGTGCACGGCCCATGCAGAGATGGATTCAGGGTGTGAGTAGGTGACAGGTTTATTATTGGATGGTGATGGTTTGTTATTGTCAGCTGGTGGAGAAGGTGTCCTGCAGGAAATATCACAGCTTTACGCGCAAACGCTTAAAAAAGATGCAGAAAAGTGATTAAATTCTGCTGGAAAAGTGAATTCTCATGTAAAAAGGTGGAATAATTGGCCATATGTGACGTTTAAGGGGTTGCAAGGCATGTAAGGAAGTCAATAAGTGGTGTAAGAATGAGTTATTTCTGTTTTAAAACTTTGTCATATCATTTCTGACAACAGGAAGGATAAACTGAGTCTTACACCTTTTTTTTATGACCGGTTAACTTCTTGTGACTTTCTGTGGCTTTGGTTCGTGGATGTGCAGGTTTACAAGATGCTCCTGAAGGCAGCACGGTGTGGGTGTGGAGAGAGGAATGTGAACTAAAAGCTGAAAGATGTCATGTGTGTTTTAGAGACTTGTCTCTCTACCTGTCACTTTATGGCTGTCACTCTCTGTTCTGCTACATCTGCTGCATTTGTGTGTATTTTGTCTTTAAATCTCTGTTGACTTTACAGCACAGTTTTGGAGTTAAAGGGAGTTTTATCAGGTCAAAACTCCTGAGTTCAGATTCAAGATGATGCTCAAAGTTAAAGCTGATAAATGTGTTTTTTCTTGTTGTTGCTTTACTTGGATGTTTGAATGCTGTACGCTCAGAGTTTGACACCAGAGCGGCGTTTTCACATCCATCTGCTGAAGGACGAAACGTTTCTCTGTGCTCACTTTGAATCTGACTTTTATATTACATGTGAGATGATTTTGTGACATCACAACTATAGTGTGGGAGCCAATCCCGATCCAGTATGAAACACTGAGAATGGACTTTTCAGTGAAGTAGGAGACATCTTGTGTCCAGCTGTCAAACTTTTGACATTAACTATATTTGCATATTTGTAGTTTCCAGATTCAGTTAATTGAACCTTCTTTGTAGAAAAACCACATCAGACACGCAGTATTATTCAAAGCATATTATATTCATACATCTTCAGACAAGTCAGGAGAAGTCTGAAAAAGTTTCTGCTGTCATTTTCAGGCACATTTTAGGATTCAAAATTGTCCTTTTTTGGAGTAAGAAATGTCTATCAGACATCTAACAAACACTAACGTCTGCATTTAGAGACTGTAAAGAGTATTGTCGATTTAAAACTACAGATTTTCAGAATTTGTTTCCCATATTTTGTATTTTATGACTGTTTTTACACATATGAATGAATTTTGTTTTTAAAACCACTCGCTTCTTGTGGGACGAACGATGTATTTAGAATTTCATTGAAGTATTCTGGGTTTTTCAAAAGGAAACATCGACTCAGCCATTAGCAAAAAAGCTAATCAGTAAGCTAATCAATAAGGTTAGAAATATAAAACACTAGCATTAGCTGAGTCAAAGCTTGGAAATAACTGAAAGGGTTAGTTTGGAGTTTTTGAAATTGGGTCATATGTACTGTGTACTCCTGTGTTCTAGGAGGTAAAATGACTGTTTTTGTGAATGGAGTCTGGTGACTTTGAAGAGAGCGATATAACGGTAACCGATGTCTGCAAAGCCACCAGACTCCATTCACAAAAACAGTCATTTTACCTCTCAGAATGCAGGAGTTGCTGGTCTACCGCTGCATCCATCGGTTAGCGTGCGTGTGTTGTTGTGGGACTTTCGGATCCAAACTTATCTTCTGTGCCGGTACTTTGAAAAAAAGATCTAATTGTCATTATTTTGACTGATATTGCGATATGATCATTTTTACGTCATTATTCAACAACATATTAAATGATTATGGTGTGGTGTTTGTGAGGATCTGTACCAAACAGAGATGTTTTCTTAAGTCTGTAGAATATGATGTGTCTGCAGAACCACGATATCTAATTTAAAATGGTATTTTGACATATTTCACCTTTTAACAAATATTTTGATTTGAAAATAGCAATAGGTCATACTGCGATTTCAAATCAATCAATTGATTAACTGTGCATCCCTACCGGTAACCCTGTCTGCTTCTCCAAACTGGGAGCACGCCGACTGTCTATGTGTGTAACGTTAATACACTGACTATAAGGATGTATATATACTGTATATGTAGCAGCGTCATCATGCAGATTCCTACGTCAGGTCACGTAGGAAAAAGATTTTAGAAGGACTTGAAGGGAAAGTAGCATTTTGACGCTAAAACATACTTTAATCAAAATGTTTTGGTCGAAAACACTGAAAGGTTTTTTTCATTATCAAAAGGCTTATTTTACAATTCAATTCCGACGTGTATCAACATTTCTTTTGTTATTAAAAACAAATATTGAAATCAGAGAAATAAAATAACATAAGAAATGAATAATTATAGAAAACAAAATGCGGTAATGATATATTATTGATAATGAACCTATCCTTGTATTAAATGTACTTTAACTACATAATAATAATAATTATAATTATAGTTATTATAATAATGAGTAAATGAAAATATAAAAATATAAGAAATAATAAAGAAAAATGATTAGAAAATAAAAAACATCAAAACATGTAAAAAAACCCATATTGAATAAAATGTATCTAAATAATAAACACACATAGTGCACATACACGTTTATAACTCTGAATACATGAGTAGTATCATTTTAGGTGTCTTCACAGGAGGCGTTTCTGCTGCATCTCCTCAGTCCAGAGAAACCTCCACTAAATCAGAAGCTTGTGGTCTCACTGACAGACGGTCTGAACGGACGCCTGGCCGGCTGCTTGCGGTTGCTTTAAGACGTGTGGCTTCCTGAGCGCAGGTCACCACGGAGTCGCCAGTACAGTCATTGTTTCAAGCTGTCAAATAGCATCCAAACGTCTCACAATAACAATCAATAATGTCAAATGACCCTGAGATACATTAAATCAGCTTACAGTACAATACTGCTATAGTCATAGTATATCAACACACAACAACAGTGAGTGGATTTGTCCTTTAATTCTACACGTCTATGGATGCTTTTATCCAAATGTGTGAGTAATATACTGCAGCTGAGCTCATCAGTGTCACCGGGACACACCTGACAACAGCTCAGGTGTGATGCTGCCCAGATGCATGATGGGAGATTTGGCAGAGTGGCTTCCAACCTGTTTTAACTCTGCAAACTTTTGCACAAAACTTCCCGCAGGCAGTTTTTCTTCTTTGTTTGCGGTGTAGCTCAAAAATGAGCGAATGAATAAGGCGAGCCGACGGCGAACAAGAGTTTACGAGGCTGTCGGCAGTGTGTGTGTGTGCGTGTGTGTGCGTGTGTGTGCGTGTGTGCGTGTCTGTGTGTGAGCACGTACAGTATGATAAGAGAGAAAGTCCCTCTAAACACAGACCAGATGTAGAGCTGGAAAGAGGAGAGGAAGAACGATAAAACAAAACGCAGCTCGTCTTTTAGTTTACTTTAACGGGAGGAACTCACTTGTGTGTGTGTGTGTGTGTGTGTGTGTGTGTGTGTGTGTGTGTGTGTGTGTGTGAGACATGCAAACATCCTCACTCTTCTTCTCTCCTCTCCAAATTCTGTGTGGGTTCTTACTGTATCACTAACATGTGGGCAGCAGCAGCAGCAGCACACGGCTAAACAATCAATAGAGCCACACGGGCCTTCGTCTCTCATCATCATCCTCTCTCTCTCTGCCTCCTGCCGTCTCAGAAACAAACATGATGATTGATCTGATGTTCACCAGAACAATAACAAGGTAGAAACATTTGACTTTTCCTCCGTCATCGATATAAAAAGCTGCGTTTAGTCATCCAGCTTCCACACTGGGATCACCGTTGTTTTACTCAACCGTTTACTGCACATCGCCGTCGTCCGTTTGACCCTCACAGGCTCCGTTAGAGGAATCTAATGAGGAGCTGAATCAGTGTAATGTTGCATTTTGTGGTCAGATAGATTTGACTATTTAACCAGAGCCGCAACTATTCATTGATTAATCGATTAGTTGTCAACTATTGAATTAATCTCCAACTATTTTGATAATTGATTAATCAGTTTGAGTCATTTTTTAAGAAAAAAAAAGTCAAAGTTTTCTGATTCCAGCTTCTTAAATGTGAATATTTTCTGTTTTCTTTCCTCCTCTATGACAGTACACTGAATATCTTTGAGTTGTGGACAAAACACGACCCTTGAGGATGTCATCTTGGGCTTTAGGGAAACATTGATTGACATTTTTCACCATTTTCTGACATTTTATAGACAAAACAACTGATCGAGAAAATAATCGACAGATAATCTCTTATTTAGCACCTTTAAAGGTCCCATATCGTGCTCATTTTCAGGTTCATACTTGTATTTTGGGTGTGTACTAGAACATGTTTACATGCTTTAATGTTAAAAAAAACTTTATTGTCTGTCTGTCTGAATATGCCTGTATTTACCCTCTGTCTGAAACGCTCCATTTTAGCGCGTTTCATCAAAATTGCAACAGAATTCCATTGCTAGGCAACAGCTTGGGTCCATGTGTACTTCCTGTCAGCTGATGACATTCACATGCACTGAAACCAGGAATAAACTGGGACACATTTAGAATGTTTACGCTTAAACCTGTGTAAAGGGTCTAAATGTTTTATATTTGTGACATCACAAATGGGCAGAAATCCTGACAGCTTGTTTCAAATGCAGAGTTTCTGAATACGGGCTGTGTGTATTTCCATGTGGATTGAGTGTTTCGAAACTTTCACAGTATTTATATAGGACTTAAGCCTGCTTTATAATAAAAAAACATGAAAATTTCACTTTTTATAATATGGGACCTTTAAACCAACAATGATCCATGTTTGTCATTTATGTATGTATATGTATATGTATATATATATATATATATATATATATATATATATATATAGTACGAACAGTATTTTGTGAATAGAGTGGATGTAAGAAATAGGAATAAACACCACCATCACAAACCCAAAATAAAGACAGAGGTCATGTAATATATTTGAAAAATAATTATTTCATAATGAGACAAGAGACTACTTTTTTCATGCATATGTTGTTTATTTTTTTCTAATAAATGATCTCCAGTTCATCACAGTTTTGTTGATTGAAGCGTGATCAGAAGATCCCAATCTCCCCCTAGACTAGAGGACTAAAAACTCATAGAAAATTCAAATTTTCGCATTTTGACTTCTTCTTTGGTACCAAGTGTTACCTGTGCATCAAACAGTGAGGACAGTTCCCTTTGTAAGAGGTGCTTTTTGGTCTCCTCATGCTATAACAACCTGTTCTTCTGATGAAGTTCTCGTGCATGGCCTCTATTGATCCTATTGAACCTCAACTTACTATAACTGTGGTTCAGGTTAAGGGAACTACTTAGTTAAGGTGTGGGGAAAGATCGTGTTTTAAAACGGATAATGATGAGAAAAAATCACATTCTTTTCCCCTCATTCATGGATGTGTGCTTTTCCTTCTGGCATCCTCCCCCAACCCCCCCTCCACCTGCAAAAAAAGAAGTCGGTCAGAGTTGCGTAAGGCCGTGCTGAAACACATGTTCCAGGCCTGGATGAGGGGATTTTTCCACCCAGAGTTTAGAGTTTGTTCAGGAGTCGGATCTCCTCGACACGGTGGAGCGCCGAAGGGGTCGGAGCTGGGCTGCTTCACCCCCGAGTCGCACTGATACAGAGGAACAGGAAGTGACTTGATAACAGTCCAATTTCCACTGGAAGCTGTCACTCAAGAGGGGCTGAACTCGAGGAGTTTGTCCTCTGTAGCTTTGTGTTTCTACTGGGTTTATTTCCTGCCTTTTGGCAAATATGTGAGTGGGAACCAAAGTTTCATGTTTTTCTTTGGTGCCTTAATTCTCTGGGAAACCACATTCCTCCTCTGACCCAGAGCTGATTTTAAAGGCTGATTTCTGCTGAAGTTTGTTGCTCCCTGTTCAGGTCCGACGGGCCCTGTTGAGGTTAAAAATCTGCTCTCTGGGATTTGAAATTTTGAGCACATTTTTCTTCTGGACAACTCCCAATCAGTGACATCACAGCAGGTGTTTTCCCTCAGCTGTCAAAGGCAACACACCTGCTATGACATCACCAGTCAGGGCGTGGCCTGAAGAGTAGTGTGACCCTTTATAGCTTTAATATTGACTGCACAACTACGTGAAAAGATCAGTATTATCCAATACTTCCATCCATCCATTATCCGTAACCGCTTATCCCATTCGGGGTCGCGGGGGGCTGAAGCCGAGTCCAGCTGACATTGGCTGATAGGCGGGGGGGTTCACCCTGGACAGGTCTCCAG
The DNA here is from genome assembly GCA_916701665.1 of Sebastiscus tertius. NCBI lineage: Eukaryota > Metazoa > Chordata > Actinopteri > Perciformes > Sebastidae > Sebastiscus > Sebastiscus tertius. The sequence goes on along the minus strand of CAKAOH010037809.1, from coordinate 4,767 downwards.
ACTATCACAGGGCTGACACATAGAGACAGACAACCATTCACACTCACATTCACACCCACGGGACATTTAGAGTCAACAATGAACCTAACCTGCATGTCTTTGGACTGTGGGAGGAAACCTGAGCACCCGGAGAAATATATATTGAATCGTAACCCCCGTACTATGATACGTATCGTATCGCCAGATTCTTGCCTATACTTTGATGTATTCGACAACACCGGTCTGAGCGTGGTTATTCAGGTTTAGGCAACAAAACTACTTGGTTAGAGTTATAAAAAAACCATCATGGTTTATCTTAAAATCAGTCCGCTTGTAAAGTAACTGAAGCTGCGGACGTGACGCTTCGCTTATGTCCGCAGTAAAAATAACTTAATAAAACTTTTGGTTTCACTCGGACGCCGAGTTGATGGAAAGTTGTGTGTTTGTTCGATCCATCCACCACTAGGGATGGGACGGTGTAGGGATGGGACGGTGAGGACATTTTCCCACCGGTTAATAAACTTGTGACAACACCGGTGTTACCGATTACATTGGACATTTTTCAATTTGTGTAGAGCGCTTACTTTGATTTTTAACGTCAGGTGGCGGTGTGTCTGGCCTCTCCGGTCAAGCTCTGGCCACGGCGCCGCAGGTTTCCACCTGGCGCCGCTACGCCGCGCAAACCAGCTGTGACCGCTCCGTCCTCCTCACGGAGATTACCTCATGAACGTTATGGTTCCCTGATAGCGTTGGGTTTAAATCTGGAAAATAGATATCTGAATGAAAATCAGGCGCGTTTGCTTTTTGCTTTGACAACAAAATCTGACTCCTGCTGCTCTGAGCCTAGACTCTGTACGGAGCAGATGCATTCACTGTCAGTTTGTAGCGTCCGTCGTCCGACTATCTGTTGATAACATGCCGCTGATTCGCCAAAATGAACTAAATTAGTTTTATTTCTGTAAAAAAAGCAAAAGGACGGTGGGGGTGGGGGCGGTGTAATGTAATCGATGTGTGCTTGACCACCGTGTAACACTGGTAACACCGACTACTGCAACAAACCTATCCACCCCCCGTCCCACCTCACATTCTCGCTCTTAATCCTACGTCAGTTGCTCTGAGCATCTAATAATGACGCGGACAGGTTTACATTGGAGTTAGTTGAAAGCCCGGTGTGTCTCATTCAGACGCTCAATAGTGCCTTGCCGGTATCAAGATATCTTTTTCTCCCATTTTACCTGAATGCTACACAGGATGAAACTCTCTGTGACAATATTTTGATTTCAGACGACCTTAATAGGGCTGACCCTCTTAGTCGATTAGATGTCTAATCGGTCGTTTTGGTCTTAGTCGACTAAGATTTCTTTAGTCGATTAGTCATTTTTGATGCTTTTTTCATGCTGAATGACGTATTTCTAAGAAACCTCTGAGCACATCGCTGGTAAACACACAATTTGAAGTGGTGCTTTTGTGTGATTCTTTGTGGAGAAACTCAGTTTTACAGACCTGTCGATTAAATCAACTCATCGATTAGTCGGCAAAATGGTATGAGTGTTAGTGGACTAAGAATTTGATGGTGCAGCCGATCAAAGATGTGCATTTAGTTATGGAATTAACGAGTTACATGGTGGCAGATAGTACGTACTTTCAGCTGGTGCATTGAACATCACACCCTGGTATATACGAGTATCTGTTCTCTCCTTCCCACAGTCTAATGAAGGGAATATTTCACTCTAAACTTTCCTTCCAAATCCTGTTATGAAAAATCAAATGGTTGATTGAGAAAGAGGCTTTAACTCTCTCTCTCTCTCTCTCTCTCCTCCCTCGTTCCCACGGGTGGACATCAACCTCATGACTCAGTATCCCTCCCCTGTCGGCCCCTCTGTAATTCCCCTTCTCTTCACTTCTTCTCTTCCTCTCCTCCTCTTCACCCTCCAACACTTCTCAGCATGTGTCTGACGAACACCGACACGCAGGAGGCAGAAAAATCCTTCTAAAAAACAGCTTCGGGAACTTGTTTTTTAGAGATATATATTCAGGTTCTGACCCGACAAAATGATGCATTCAGTGGCGACGGATGACTATGGACATCTGAGCTTTCATTTGGGAGATGTTCTGTAATCCCACTGGTTTGCATTCAACATCTTTTCACTGTCAAAATATTCACTTCTTCTCCCCCTCCTCCCCCACCATCTCTCTTCCTACAGGCAGTGATTCACAGGTCAGCCTCCCCGCCACCACTCCAACACACCGCAGGAGAGAAAATACTTCTTTTTTTTAATCTTTTTTTTTATAGTTAAATTCAATACTCAGAGCTGCCAAATCACCAGAAGTGCAGAATTTTTAAAAACCAAGTGAAGTTATTCATTAAAACAATAACATCTCTCTGAAACAAGAAGGCTAAAAACTGTAAGACGCTCTTTTGAATGATCAGTATTTCTCTGTTCATGCTGAAGAGATTTAAACCAGGAAAATATATAAATATATATATTTGTAAAAATGTTTCTATGCTGTGACTCTTGAGGGGATCTGGACTAAACACAGATGTTTTCTTGAGTCTGTAGAATATGACGTGTCGGCCAGGACATCTCTGCAGCGCCACAATATTTCTTTTAAAATGGTATTTTGACACATGCTTTGCCTTTAGTAAATATAGTGATTTCCTCCTCATCCCGCAGTTGTGATTTTGATAAACTTTTGATTAATTGTGCAGCCCTATTCATGTCCGATTTTCTCGTCCGATTGTCTTTGTCTGTCACATATTTGATATTTGACAGGCAGCTTCCGGAAAACATGATTCGTGAGCTACAAAATCCAACCTGGAAGTCAGACGATAAAACAGTCGTACACGTTGTGTAAAGCTTGACGTGATTTAGTTTTTTTTTTTCATCTGTTTGGATCCAAAATGCCGCATCGATCGAATGTTTTCTTTGTCTCATCTCAGTCTCATACTGGGCTGGAGAAAGTTGTGTGATTCAGTGGTAATTCCAAGAAAGTCAGTAAAATAGATCACCATCTGTGTGTGTGTGTGTGTGTGTGTGTGTGTGTTGTATAAGTGTGTTGTATAAGTGTGTGTGTGTTCAAGGTCAGTGAGACACTATAGTAGATGTTCTACGTTTAATGTTTCTGTTGGAGCTCCGAGTTTTCTCACTGCTTGTTATGTTTTAAAGTGAAATAGAGTGTGTTCCTGCAGAGTGTGTGGTGTGTGTGTGTGTGTGTGTGTGTGTATGTGTGCGCGTGCGTGCTCATGTAAATGAGGAAACGACCAGAACAGAAAGAGAGAAAGTTTTGTTGTTCTCCAAGAAAACCAAAGTGAGTTGTGGATTCAGGTAACAGAGTCGGACCTGCTAACTACTTCCTGTCTTGGCACAGAGCCTGGTCCATTTCACACACACACACACACACACACACACACACACACACACACACACACACACACAC